>CM055824.1:25627158-25937158 GCA_029582265.1 Zoroaster sp. YZ-2022 | reverse complement strand
TGCTTAGCAGATTTAACCCTCCTACTACTACAAGGGTCAAAATCAGTAAAAATTTTGATATACTTCCCAAGGTATATCTAGTGCACTTAAATGTCAAACCTTACGTGTAGTAAGTACATTTACAGGTCAAAATGAGTCTGGTAAAAGCATTGTCTGGTATTGTTCAGGGTGGTCAAAATGACAGTAACAACCAGTCAAGAATGCCCCTGTGTGCACATTTGGGTCAACAGTCAAAACAGGCAGTTGACTGGTTTTGACCTCTGTAGCAACTTCCCACTAAAGTGCAGCAATAGTAGGAGGGTTAAATGAATAAATGAATGAATAAACTGCCTGACATGTTTCTCTATGTCCTCATTTCCACTACACAGCAACAACAGAGTGTACCTCTCTTGAAGGCCCCACCTGGCCAAGGTTTAATGGGTCAGGCACCCCCATCAATGATGAGTATGCAAGCACAAGTCGGAATGGGGCAAGGAGTGGTACCTCCCATTGCACCTTCAGGACCTGGTGAGTTTGAGGCTGGAAGTTCATCTGTATACATATTATTTTTTTCAAATCAAAATGGAATTCAGTGGCAAACATCTCTTCTCCGATCCCATGAATTTTTACTTTTTTATTATTATGAAAGGTAAGGTATATTATTGGTTTTAAATAATTTTACAAAAGTGAAATAATTTCCAGTTGGAATATAGGAAACAGTTTCCTTTGTGACAAATGCATTATTTTCATGAAAAGGTGGACCTGGCTTGCTAGCTCATCCCCATGCCCCAATGCAAGTGCAGCGTCGTCCTGAGCCCGTCCGGTCTGATTCTCTCCGCACCTCCTACGACCAGCGTGACAGAGACCGTGAAGCCCGCCGACGAGAACGGGAACAGGAGCGGGAACGCGACAGAGAACGTGAGCGGGAACGGGAGCGAGAGCGGGACCGGGAGAGGGAGAGAGAACGAGAGAGGGAACGTGAACGGAGACGACTGGAGAGGGAGAAGTCATCCCCCATGCACCGTCGGTCACCGAAGAGGACTCGTCGCCCAGCTCCACGCTACATTGTGCAGATAGCAAAACACTCTTTGGACGTGTAAGTATATTTTTATCTATAAATCTCACATGTAGATAGGCAATTTTGCTAGGAGTCCGAACTTGTGTTACACCCATTTTCCCTAAGGATCTTCTCCAGTTGGATTTTTGAACAGGAACATGAGTATTTTCTTAATTATTACAGAAAAAGTTTTTCAGGAGTCTTTCTATGCATCCTAGTTTTAGTTATATGAACCAGTGAAATGGTGGTTGCCTACTTAGCATAGCCCAATCGTTCCCAACAAAGGCGTCATCTACCTCAATTATTTCTAATTTGTATTTCTCATTTTATTTTTTATGGTCAGATCCAAAACTAATGTGATTGAGCTCCGTAAGCGCTACACCAATATGTACATCCCCAGCGACTTCTTCGCTTCCAACTTCACCTGGCAGGAGGCCTTCCCGTTACACCACACCCTGGGGTTGGGTAACAGCTGTAGCTTCCACGTGATGAGCAAAGATGTGGAACCTCTTGAAAAGAATGAGGCAATACTCGAACCTTCTGATGCCAACTATAAATACAGTGCTAAGGTAAAAGATTATCTTATTTACTATCCATGTGAACAGCAAAATGTCTGAAACACTCAAACGGATGTTAGATTTCTAAAGCTTTTTAAAATTTCGACATTAAACCCACACAAATGGAAGTCTCTATTTTGTTGTTAACAAAATGTGTGTGAGTGAATGGGGATGCTACTAGTCGTTTTTAATATGGAAACAGGAAATTATTACAGTAAGTCCACATTTGTTATAACTCTAATAAAACAAGGGAAACTTATGCTCATATTGGTTATTTTATACATTCAGGGGTATCCAAAAATTTCCAATTTCGGTTATCCGGTTCCCGAAAAATGTACAGCCTTACAGATTTTTTTCATTTTAATGTTTGAAACCAACCTGGTTAACATTTGAGACATTAAAAAGTCAAATTTTGGATTAAGCTTCAGACATTATTTCCAGATAAATTAAGGAAGGTACTTCTAAAAATTTCTGTTCATAAAAGGCAGCTAGTACTTTTCTTAATCGCTGAGTGTTGCCAAGGGTAGATGAGCGCTAAATTGAGACTTGCTCTTCATTACACAGGTCATGTTGATGGCTTCAAGCAGTCTTGAAGACTTCTATGAGCAGTGCTGCTCCAGACCCCAAGACCCCAGCGACGTTCGCGAGAACTTCCAACACCCGACGCGTCTCATCAATTTCCTCGTTGGTCAGAAGGGGAAAAATGAAGCCATGGCAATTGGCGGTCCCTGGTCCCCATCGCTAGACGGTCCCGATCCGGCGAATGATACTACTGTCCTGATTAAGACTGCGATTCGAACCACCAAAGCACTGACTGGGGTCGATCTGAGTGGATGCTTACACTGGTATGTAGTTCAGAATATTCACATGCATGAAATTAGCAGTATGTTTAGACTATTTAATTTCTGTAACTAGAGATATCAGTCATTCGTTCCTTATAGTGTTATTGTTGTGCATGTATTCTAACCTGTTTGTAAGCCATATCTACTGAAAGCCGTACACGTAAGTGTAGTTTTAAGCAAGATGGCACTGTTGTGATTCCAGGAATCAAATCTTAATGTCATTCTCCAACTTTTGTCATTTTCCACGTCCATGGTTTGTTATGTTTGGGATAAAAAACATAAGTTTCAACTTGGGCACTTCATACAAGGCATGATAATCCAAGGAAAGGCATACTTCTGCCAGCCAATGATCGCTGGAGACATTCAGTGAGCATGCACATCAACTGCAAACTACGGCAAACTTGATTAACTATTGCTGCCCTATCGATCAACACTGATCTTAAAACATGCGCCCTCAACAGGTCATGCATGGAGCGGATGATATTACTGATAAAAAGTTGATGCATGATTTTTTTTTATGCATGTACCAAGTGCCACCGACTTTAGATGCAATGGGAAAAGTACATTGGTGTTATCTTAACCCTAATCCCCCGTCTAGACACTCTGCTCAATGTAAAAACATCCATCAGTTGTACAAGTGTGAAGCCTGTTGAGTGCAACAAGATCCATCAGCAAAAACAACAGATCTTTTGTTCTCTGCTCACTTCAAAAGATCTAACAGATGTTTATATAGTTTGTTTAATTGAGCATTGTTAGTTAATACTTCTTTCCTTCTTTTTCACCTTTAATCCCAATGTACTCATTGGCAACATTAACACTTGTAGGTTCAGCCATCAACATCCACAAAATTAAAATCGTAATTTTGCAAAACTGAGATGTTTGTATATATCCGAATTCTGTAGAAAAAGGGCTTTCCAATGGTACCAAACACTTTAAAAAAAAAACAAAGGTGGGCACTCAAATCTGTGAAAATTCATACTTTTTAAAAATTGTATTTTTACAGTTTTGAGAAATTCCATACCAGCCAATAACATTTTGCAACTTTATGCTCATATCCTGGGAACAGGGTCAAAGTTCATAGGGCTGCTAAGCAGAACATATTGCTAAGCAAATATCTTTGATAAGTAATTTGTAACATACTACCAGCCAAGGTCTGTACATTTTTGTATGAACAATTTGCTGGTAACCATCTAAAGCTAGTGAGCAAAGTTTTCTGCTAAGCAATTTTATCTGCTGAACAGCTCTGGGAAATTGGCCCCAGGTCACATACATGTACAATGTAGTTGCCTTAAAGGGAGAATATCATTGTGATCAGAGCAGACTTTCAACAGGGCATGGAATCGGTGTCCTAGATTAAGATGAACACAGTGACTGAAAATTACTGGCTCATTTATGCAGCAGCAACGGTAATATGACCTTATCATATGGGTATTATTTTCATTCACTGAGTTAATCTCAAACTATCACTCCAATTCCATGCCCCGTTGATCGTGACGATATTGAGATATGATATAAAATTCAAAGGGTCCCAATAAGCTCATCTTGGGGAAGACTAGTCAGGCATGCAACTTTTCAGCTGATCAGCTGATTTCCTCTCTTTTTTTTTTAATAATAGTGCTATAGAAAACTGAAAAACACTGTACAAAGTTTTGTGTGTTCGGCCATTTCCTCTTTGTTTGCAATTACAAAGTTGCATGTCTGTCTAGTAAACTCATCTCTGGAAAACATAAGCACACTGTTCTACTTGCAATAGCATGGATCAGCAATGATATCACACACTGCAGTTTAGTACCAATACATTTATTTTGCAATGATTTGTATCAAAATGTAGAGATTTATTTTTAGGCTCATTGAGATTAGTGCCTTTAACCCTCGTACTACTACAAGGGTCAAAATCAGTCAAAATATTGATATACTTGCCAAGGTATATCTAGTACACTTAAAAAGTCGAACACTGTCAAACCTAACATGTAGTAAGTACATTTACAAGTCAAAATGAGTCGATTGTTTTTGACTGGATGAAGCATTGTCTGGTATTGTTCATGGTGGTCAAAATGACAGTAAAAACCAGTCAAAAATGCCCTTGTATGCATATTTGGGTCAACAGTCAAAACAGGCAGTTGACTGGTTTTGACCTCTATAGCTACTTGCCCCTAAAGTGCAGCTATAGTAGGACGGTTAATGTTTTTAAATTGTGTAAATTTGGTAGTAAAGCAAACTATTCTTTTAGAGGTAAGTATAATTTGAATACAAAAATTAGTATCTGCCTTCTGTGGGTTAACACAAGGCTTTGGTAAGTGAGCAGAAATGAGTGCGTGGGTGTTACTGAAGTGGTCATTGGGTATGCACCGTTGCAAAGTGATAAGCACTAAAAATATGAATCAAGCATTATAATCGAGCACTCAAAAGGGTGGTTCGTACTTCACACACATTTGAAAGCAAAGAGAATTACTGTGATGTTAACAATGACATTGCGCTATTTCACCATTGTTGACGTCATGACATGCACTTCACTTTTGTATGCTCGTGAAGTATGAACGGGCCTTAGGTTAAACGTTATTGCTGTTAAGGTATGGTAAAGAATTGGTTTTTCAAAATACATAAATTACCTTAACCTTACCTTTAAAAGCATGCAAATTTAAGACATATTTTTTACATCAGTGGTTGATATCCGGAGAATAATTCACACTGGTCAAGCACATCTCGGCTAGCCTCAGTATAGTCTGACACACAGTATTGAGAGCAAAGGAAAAGGATGTTTGTTTCCATCTCGTGTCTCAAAGTGATAAGATTGACCCTTGACATTCAAGAACATGAATAATTAATAATCTCAGTGAGACCCTATAGAAAAAGATAGAGGGATACACTCAATGTATTTGCTCATGTGGCTATTATTTTTTGGTGATATTTTTTGTGTTTATAAAGAAAAAAACCAGGTTCTGTTGATGGTAACCAAGTTTACTTTCTTGTCAGTTGGTGAATGTAACTTAAATGTTGCTTAAAACTAAAAGCCTATTGTTTAAAAGTCTGGTTTGTTTAATGTTATTGTTAGTCGTTTTTGGTTCTTTTTCTTTGAAGGAAAGTTTCGTTTGTAAAAACTAAGCTATCTGATTCACCACCTACTCATTTGTCGGAAGAACCAGAGATATCAAATCAAAAGTTCCTATAGCCATTTAAGATGATTTAAAAAATAATTTTGTTTGAACATTCTTATATGCAGGGTTTTATAAATTATGTTCATGTCCCAACTTGACCAAAAATACAATAATTTTTTGTAATTTATACTTTTTATGTACATTGTTTACAACACATGTAAAAATGTTAAGAGTTCAGCATAAATTTTCCACCTACCATTCCAGGCTACAGTTGATACTTTTAAAAATCTGAATACAGTTTGGTCATATTAACTTTAGCTTTTGAAATGTAATGTACTTGTAGAATTAAACAAAACCCGCAGCTAGGCTCGGGTTCCGTTAATGCATTATCATTCAAACCCCCACCAGGTACCGCTTTCTCGAGCTGCATTATCACCGTCCGGAGAGGATCTCCAAATCCCAGCTAGTCCCCGCCTGTGTTGAAACTGTGGTTATTTTCGTTCCGGATGTTTGGCATCTTTTACCCACCAGGGCGGAGTTTGAGGGGCTTGGAGCCCGTTACAAGCAGGGACTCAAGGAGAGACTTCTGGAGCGACAGCCGCTGGGAAAATCCTCCAGCGGCACCGGCGAGAGCAGCGACATTCAGGCACTGAAAATAGTATTTCTGCAGACTCTATTAACCACACATTCCGCACCGAATCCATATCAGAATTATTACTCAGTTCAAGCATTTTTTGTTACTACTTTTTTAAACGCAATTTTTTTGTTAATAATAATAAATCACTTTATTCTTCAATCAACATCAAAGTAAGTCTTCCACCACGTGATGTTTTAAATTAATAAAAACAATTCCCTTATAAGGAATAAGAAATTCCTTTGCTTATTGAGCTAAATTTAACTTAGGTGAGCAAAAAAAGAAACAAGTGTTTCTTATTACCGATGACGGCCGGCTGGTTATATAGACAATCGTACTACATCTCGTTAATCTAAGAGCAAAACAAATACGTTTCTATGGAACATTTTCTCCACAACCAACAGAAACATAAATTAAAATAATTAGTGGCACTCAAACATTTGATTCCTTACAAAAAAACACTGATAACTTTGAAAAAAAGAGGAAACCTAAACACTCAACATTAACATTCCAAATTCATCTTTTTCTCACACCAGTAGAACTATATTCCACCTTTTTGTTCCCATACAGCTTTTCTTCGGTTGCAGTGAGTACAAAGCTTATAGCTTTTCCGGGGTTCTTTTGGTGAACCATTTTCAGCAACTCGTCTAAAATCTGCCAGACATCAATTTTTTTTTATCCCATTTTTTTTGTTTGTAATGATATTTTATAACGCACATGGGTTGGGGGTTTTTATAAGGTTTTGTTACTCTGATAATCAATTTTTTTTGTTTTAAATTGATTTTTGAGCAAATTAAGTGGTGAATACGGCTGTTAATTCTCAGCTCAAAGCATTGGGGAAGAAAATTGACACAGGGTCATTTTGTCTGACCCGAGGATTCAACAAATCAACGCAGATGGTTGGATCCGGAAAAGCATCTCGTGATCCTTTGGATCATGACCTTTAACCTCACTATTATATCCATTTCACAGACAGATAGACATGGCCGAACCCATGGCCACTTGGAAAAATGGAGACCAGCTTGTGAAGAATATCGATAATTTTTATAATTCTAACATGTATATAAAGCAAAAGATAAATAGATATCATCTTAGACAAAATCACCTTACCCAAACAATGGGTAACTTCCTTAAAGAGTCAATGTGACAGAATTAACCAAAACCTCCACACAAATCGGGATAGTAAAGTTCTTTAACTTCAACAAAAATATATATATTTTTTTTACAATTTACAGTTCACCACCAACAGTCTTTGCGAATTGTTATAATAATTTTAGCAAATAGCTTCTTCAAACTCCAGTTGCCTAAGTTTCTTTGTCGAGAACTACTTTTTCTTCTTCCATTAAAAATAAAACCAGTTTGATATCAGTGTTTGTTGTTATCTCAACTAGCAACGGACAGTTTTTTTGAAATGTTTTTTTTTTCATTCTTTCTTTAGGATGATGACAGCTCGGAGACATCGGTCACCATGACACCCACTCACTTTAACCTCCTGGATCCAAAGACCATGAAGGTGAGTCTAACATTTCTAGATAATTTCAGGATTTTCAATAATTAAAACGCAAACTGAATCATGATATTGAGCTCAAGGCAATAAAAGCCAGGGCTTGAATTTCAGTTAAAGGGACAGTATCATCACGATCACAGTAGGCTTTCAACAGGTTATGGAATCGGTGTACTAGTTTAAGATGAACACAGTGACTTAAAATTCTGGCTCATTTATGCAGCAGCAACCGGTAATATGACCTTATCATGTGGGGTATTATTTTCAGTCACTGAGTTAATTTAAACTAGCACTTTGATTCCATGCCCTGTTGATCGGGACGATATATCCCTTTAAATATCTACTAGATAACCTACAATCCCGGCCAAATCTCGCTGGGCCCCCCGGCCCCCTGACAATGTTGGCTCTTATTGGGCGGTCTGTGCTCCGGCTGGAGATAACAACATTGGTGGGGGGAGCGGGGGAGCAGGGGAGCGGAGCGCGGAGAGCGGGGACAGCGTAGGGTATGTTTATTGTCACGTGTCCCAACTATTTTGGCCGGGATTGTCTGAATTTTCTCTTAGTTTATCTACGGAGCCGTGACCAGACGCGGGCAAACCGCAGTCTTTGTCTTTGTCTCAAGGACAATACATTAAGGGACAAGGCAAGTGATGGTGTTGGTGATCATCTCGTGATGATGATGATGCCAATGATAGGGTGACGCTGGACGCCATCCTCATCCTCATTATCCTCATCATCTTCGTCACTCTCCTCCTCAAAATCATCATCATCCAATAATCAAAAATAATAATCAAAAAATAAAATAAACACTCACGAAATCAAAGTAAGATTATTGTCGGTGTTGCGGACACACAGACATAAACATTCCACTTGGTTGGGATTCGAACATACGATTTCCGCATTTCAGATCAGATGTCTTAACCACTAGACCACCGTGGCAACCTGCAAGCGTTCCCAGTTCGATACCCTTGACGATGCATGGCTGCAATGCTGCAGCGCAAAAACACAGATGATCAGAACTTTATTGTAGGGTGCACCGTGCACGGTTCACCATGCCATTTTGGTCCATAAGTTCCCAAAGAGAGTTTGTGTTCAACGCGAAAAGCACATTAAGATACACAAACAACATACAAGCCTCTTCAATTTGGTTTCATCCCCTCATTCCGTTATTTTGAAAAAAAATCCAACGGTGATCCATCGAAACCAAAAAAGAAAGGAAGGGAGTGACTCTCCTTCTTTATTGTTCAGTGGTGAACCGTGGTTACATTATCCATCGACATATGAATGGGAACGAACTGGTGTATACCACGGTGGTATAGTGGATAAGACACCTGTTGTAAAACGCGGGGATCGTAGGTTCGAATCCCACCCGATTAGAACGTTTGTATCTTTTTGTATAAAGAGTATAATTTATCACACGTTAGGGTAAAATCTACAATAATATTTTATCATTATTATAATTTTTTCCCCAAATAATTTTCTTTAATTCAACCTTTGGACGCTATTTCATGTTTGGGAAACAAAACCAAACACCCCTCCAGAGAAAACTTAATAATACTACTGTAGTAATAAAATAAAATAAACTGAACAAAAAAACAACAAACAAATCACAAAGACAGACAATAAGCGCATGGATAAAATGGGCATGTCGCTCACATAATATTATACTACAAGGGAATTCAGACAATCCCGGCCAAATCTCGCTGGGCCCCCCGGCCCCCTGACAATGTTGGCTCTTATTGGGCGGTCTGTGCTCCGGCTGGAGATAACAACATTGGTGGGGGGAGCGGGGGAGCGGAGAGCGGAGAGCGGGGACAGCGTAGGGTATGTTTATTGTCACGTGTCCCAACTATTTTGGCCGGGATTGTAGCTAGTAACTAAAGAAATTTACTGGCTGGAAATATGTTTACAAGGCTAGTGCCAGATGTTTCATACTGCCGTACCGTTTCAATTGATTCACCATCAGTGTTTTTCAAAGTACTGTTCTGTTTTTCAGATTTTGTTTCATTTTGAGAATAAAAATGGTGTATGGTGGCTTTAGGAAGGACCATTTTTTCAGTGCTTCATGTTTATCATGTAATACATGTAGGTGAATGACCTACGTCTGGAGCTTGAGTGCAGAGGCCTCAACTCCAAGGGGCTGAAATCACAGCTCATTGCTCGCCTCACCAAGACGCTGAAGATGGAGGCGGAGAGGGAAGAGGAAGGAGAGCAAATGTCGGAGAGGCCACCAGGGACTGAGGATGAGGTCTCCGCTAAGGACAAGGACAATACTAAAGATGAGGATGAGATGGAGACAGATGTACAGAAGGAGGTGCGTAAGAACCTACATTTGAATACATTAAAAACCCTCCTATTCTCAAAACTATTCATTTTTCATAGTGTTTTGAGGGATCAAACTATACAAGGGTTAAAACGTCTTCAAATGCAGATATGAAGAAAAAAAAACATTTTCCCATGGAAACACGGAAATGTATCCAGTAAATCTATTCATTAGTAACCCTAACAACCTCAAAATCCATCAAATTTCAACGGCTGGTTGTGTTGTATTTTGATGGACTCTGTACTGTATAGCCGAGTCGGGGCTACTTTGCATGGGGACTGTTGTCCTATCTCCATCAAAGTGCAACTGTTGGGTGTTATTGTAACTGCATGTTGTTGGATTTTTGATGAATTCAGGAAGGTTCTGAGCTAAAGTGCCTTAGGGTTAAGGTTTTAACGAATGATTGAGTTTTAGAAAATGTGATGGTTTTGAAAATACTTTAACAACTTTGAACAATTCTTTTCCTACAAACAATCAATGCATGCTGATCCAGAACCATCACATTTTTTACAATTCCGAGTTAACGCAAACCTTCCTTAAAATATACTACCACCAGATTTCCTAAACGAATTTGACGATCTCCTAGATGTAGTGTCACCCCTACCCAGTAAGCTGTTACTTCTCGGCGATTTTAACATTCACGTTGATACGCCGTTGAAATCAGACACATCGCATTTCCTGACATCTCTCAATGATGCTGGTCTACACCAACACATAACTGAACCTACACAAAACACGCTACACTCGATCTTCTCATCTCAAACCCGGATGACTCACTTGTTCTACAGTGAAGTTTTGAACATTTTGAACTCAGATCATTTCGTAGTAAACTGTACCATTAGGTTTTCTAAACCAGTCAACACCGCTGCTGATCACTTCTAACTCCAGGATTATCGTAACATTGATCATCAAGCTTTTGCTAGAGACCTCAATCTTTCTTTCAATTGTTTTCCTATGATGCCTCTCTTGATGTCCAAGTAAAATTTTATAATTCTAATGTAATTTATGTATTGAACAATCACTGTCCACTTCACGCAACGTAAACATAAGTTTAAACCTCAACCCGCTTTGGTATACTATTGATATACATCTTGCTAGCGAATCGACGCAAACTTGAAAGAAAATGGAAGAAAAGTAATAACCCACATGATCATAATCTTTATCTGGATGAAGTTCACCTGATTTTCGAAAATTGTACATTCTGTTAAATCTAAGTATTACACTGAGCAGCTATCCACTGCCAATACTAAAATTGTTTTCAAACTTTAAATACTCTGCTCAACCGAAGGTTTCACCACTTCCATGTACCATTTCATTTAAAATCTTTCCAAAAGTTTAGTAATTACTTTGAAGACAAAATTGTCAAAACTCCGAACACAATTAACTCATCCCAGACAGATTACACCCACCTCCCCATAATGCAATTGTTCTGAAATAAGTGAATTTAGAACAATTAACTTAAGCTGAAATTTCGAAAAATAATTAAGAAATCTCTAATAAATCCTGCACGTTGGATCCTCTCCCCACTTGGCTCGTTAAACACAACTTGACCACACTCCTGCCCATATTTACTTCTATAGCTAACATGTCATTGTCCACAGGGACCTTCCCACAGTACTCAAGGATGCGGTGGTTACCCCATTGTTGAAGAAGCCCACCCTGGATAAGGATATCTTAAAGAATTACAGGCCTGCTTCAATACTGCTTTTCTTTTCTAAATTAATTGAGAAAGCTGCTTTTGTTGCAAATATCAGATTATATCGGTAGTAATGACTTGTATTGTAAGGTCCAATCTGCTTACAGACCCAATCACAGCACGGAGACAGCCCTGTTGAAAGTCAAGAGTGACATCATCCAAGCTTTTGACAATCGGCAGGCTGTTTTCGTGGTGTTGTTGGATCTGTCTGCTGCTTTTGACACAATTGATTATGATGTTTTGTTACACAGATTATCACATGTATTTGGTTTCAAGAATAACGTATTGCCTGGTTCAAATCCTACCTTAATAATCGAACATGTAGAGTTAGGATCGCCAATGAATTTTCTGATCCTAAGGTTCTTCTTCACAGTTTGCCCTAAGGCTCATGTGTCGGACCTCAGATGTTCCTTCTTTATACTCAACCTATGTATGATATCATCACACGCTACCCTGGTATCAAAGCCCATTTTATGCAGATGACACTCAGTTATACATTAATGTTGATCCCGAATACCTGGTGAATCAGATCGCGCAATTTCCACTTTATCTAAATGCATTTCGGAAATCAAATCATGGATGTCTAAAATATGCTACCTCAATGATGACAAAACCGAATTTTTTATTGCTGCCAATCCCAACATTTTGCATAAGTTTTCAGATATCTCTTTTACCATAGGTAAAACTATTATCAAACCATCCAAAACTATAAGGAATCTTGGAGTAGAATTTGATAGTGCAATGAACATGTCCCATCATGTATCATCAATTTGTAAGTCTGTTAATTTTCATCTTCGTAATTTATCACGTATCAGAATGTTCATTGATGATAACATGCCACCATGCAGTCCGGTGCTTTAGTAACTGCTCGACTTGACTACGCTTAACTCACTTCTCATAGGTTCATCAGCCAAAGAAATTAAAAGACTTCAGCGACTTCAAAATAGGGCTGCTAAACTCATATTCAAGACAAAAAAGTCTGACCATGTATCTCCGGCCTCCTCCAACAGCTTCATTGGCTACCTGTACAAAAACGCATCGATTTTAAAATTATGACTATTACTTTTAATTGTCTTTTCTAATAATGCACCATCTTATCTATGCGAGCTTATCTCGCCATACCAACCTAATCGTAGTGGACTTCGCCTAGTTCTGGACCAAAAGATGCTCTGTAAACCCCGTGACTCATCTTTGTTCTGCAAATAAGGGTTTCTTTGTTTCTCTGCGCCAAATCTGTGGAACAATCTCCCATCAGATATTCGTCATACTAGTGAACTTCAGATGTTTAAAAGTAAACTTAAGACTCATTTATTTTAGCTTTGTTGTACATCTTATTTTATTCACTGTTAATTTTAGAATTACATCTCATTTTATTCACTGTTAATTTCAGAAATTATTAAGTTGATCCATTTTGTAAAGCGCTGTGATACCTTTCAGTCGTGTAAGAGCGCTATATATAAATGCTATTATTATTATTATTATTATTATAACCAGGCAAACCTTCAGATCTTATAAATCTATTCTTGTATCTCACGTCATCTCTCAGGACAAGAAACTTCATGATGAGAAACAGCGTAAAGATCTCGAGCGAAAATATTCTCTTCCCGAGAGTCCGGCGATAATAGTTCACCCCTCCAGCACAGCTAAGAATGGGAAGTTTGAGTGTAATGTAGTATGCCTGAGCGTTCTGCTGGACTACAGGATCGAGGATAATAAAGAACATTCCTTTGAGGTTTGTCCGTTTATCAGTATTTTATTAAAGTAATAGATTGATCAATGGACTGATTGATTAGTTTGATTGATTGAGTCTAATTGATTGGTTGATTAGGTTGATTTGTTGATTTACTGATCAAATGTCCAACTGATTGATTGTAATTAACTGATTCATTATCAAAATGTAACGATTGATATATATATATATATATATATATATATATATATATATATATAAAGGGTGTCCCCATAAAAAGTATACCGAGATAAAAATTACTGTAATGGCAAAACTACTTTATATATGGGAAAGAGAAATATATCTCTAGAAAGGGCAGAATGTCCCTTTGCAATATTATACAGCTTGTGATGTTATTGACACAGATGAGTGAACAAACTAGACAGATGTTAAGGGTACTGAAAGCAGGACTGTGACAAGTTTGCATATTTGAATAACATAGCTCAACCATGCAAGTGTGCAGAATACCAAATGCCTTTGCTTTTTCAACACATTCTTGAAAACAAGGAATGTACCTAAAACAATGTAATCTGCTTTGTTTTCGCTACTTACCTCAAAAGTTTAATGTGCAGGTTTTTTAAAATGTTTTTTGGACCTTTGTTATTCAAATATGCAAACTTGTCACAGTCCTGCTTTCAGTACCCTTAACATCTGTCTAATTTGTTCACTCATCTGTGTCAATAACATCACAAGCTGTATACCATTGCAAAGAGGACATTCTGCCCTTTCTAGAGATATATTTCTCTTTCCCATATATTAAGTAGTTTTGCCATTACAGTAATTTTTATCTCGGTATACTTTTTATGGGGACACCCTGTATATATATATATATAGATAGATTTTAATATAGATTGATTTGATTTTGTTAAGTGATTTATGAATGAATTATTTATTTGTACCAATTGATCGATTGTTTGACTGATGGATTGATATATACACATGGATATTAATATTGATTGATTGATTTCTAGGAGTGATTTATTGATTGTCCTTTTAATTATTGATTCCTTGATAGATACATTTATTGATTGTTAGTTCATTTGATTAATTGATTTGTAATTAATTATCTGGTCGTTTGATTGGTTTATGTTCAATTATTTATTTGTTTATTAATTTTATTAATTTGTGTTTGTTTTGTATAGGTGTCTTTATTTGCAGAGTTGATCAATGAAATGCTCCAGCGAGACTTTGCTTTCAATATCTACAAGGCGTTATACCATGCTGCAGAGAAGAAAGAAAAGGTCTGTGATTCTTTGTATAATCTTCACTTGTTTTTCTTTTACATGAGAGTTCCTTGATGATACTTTGTAAGGTTTTTGTTCTGTAATTGTGCTTAATCGTTTGGTCCTGCCTGTAATCAAACAGGCAAAGGAGGATTAAGCTATACTCTTAACCATATTTGCTTCTCTCCACCCAGATATAAACGGGCACTTGTGACTATTCATGTTTGATTACCCACTAAGCCATAGTCTTTTAGCTTCCATTAAATTTGGTTTAAACTTTATAATGCAGGATAAAGACAAAAAGGACAGGGATGAGCCAAAAGCCAAGAGACGCAAGACGTGTTCGGATGATAAAAAAGATGAGAAATCAGAAAAAGATGACAAACGAGAGAGAGAGACGGAGAAGGTGAGACTTCATCCAGTATAACAAATATCATGGCAACAAATAAGTGTTTTGAGTTTCATGGTTCGGTTACTTTGTTTTCTTTTTTTATCACCCATGCCCATTTTTTAAAATCATTATTCAAAACAGGAAGAAGATAAGATGGAGGACGACAATGAGGATGGAGGAGATGATGACGACGAAGATGGGAAGAGTGATGGAGATTATGATGAAGAAAGTATGTACACAACAAAAAATTGATTCCAACAAATGGGCTGACAATTTTTAATTTAGTTTGTAAAAAGTTTTTTTGGAGGGGGGGATTAGATATTGTTGACGAAACAAATGAAACATAATTTTTGCTTTAGTTAGTGCTATATTTTATTATTGAACTGAAAGCTCTCCAAGAAATGTTGAGATTGTCTTGTGATTTTTCTAAACGGGCTTTCCCTTATTTTAACTTAAAAAACAAATGAGTCAGCTTTGATTCAATATAGGCCTGTACAAATCGTTAACGTTTGTTTTGTTTTATGTGTCTATACACTGACAGTGTTTTTGAACTCGTATGTACCTTTTCTGTAAAAATAATACACACAGTGTCTACTTTCAATGTTCTTATTTCCCAGTCGATGACAGAAAGAAATCAGATGACAAGAAGAGAGACCCCAAAAAGAAATCTCGTCGCCCCAAGATGGAGACGGTGGATCCTCATCTGCTCCTGTCTTGCGTGTATTTTGACCAGAACCACACCAACTACTTAGTTGACCGGGACGTGGAAGAGATTATACACAGTATAGGCCTGCATCTGTCCAGATCACAGGTAAGACGGGAAAGGAGATCATAATTTCTTGAAAAATGAAGACTGAAGTTAGCTTGCATTAACCCTAAACCCCTACAGGCATTTCACAGTGAACCTGCTGAATGCAACAAAATGCAACAACAGAAAAGTCTGCAGGGCTGCTCAATGCAACAAGATCTACCAGCTAAACAATGGTTCTTTTGTTCTCTGCTGAGAGTAGCAAGATGCAACAACTTTTTACATTTGTTGCATTTTAATGCATTGAGCATGGTTAGGGTTAAAGTGGTGTAGTCACTCCCTTAGTATGGTATATCCTCTCTGTGCACAGGCTGTAGAGGGCGCATGTCTTTAGATAGGGTTAGCAGTGCTTTACATCGGGTCAAATATCAGTACATTATAAGCTCATAATGAGGACAATGAGAGTGCATCTTTAACTTCTTGAAAAGGATTGCTGAGCAATGACAAGAACCCTCGATGAATAAGTGAACAACTATTGTGTTCATTACATGGAATGATGAATGTCCACCATTCTACTTGTACATTTTTAGATACGGAAGATCTTTCAAAAGGTTGTCTCCCGAGACTCCATGTCCAGAGAGGTCTTCAATTATCGCAAGTTGACGGACAAATCAACAGAAGACAGGGAGAGCAGTAAAGCTGAGCACCTTGTGAATGGCAATGTGTCCGACATGGAGTTGGCGAAAGGTTGGTCCCAGCAGATATTTTTACTTGAGGCACCTGTGTGTTAAATTACATTACAAAATCAGCTTGAATGGGGGTGTGCATGAATATCCAGACTTCCCATTGGACGTGCACATTGTAAAAATTGCATATTTCCTCAAAAACGTAGGCATTGGCGTTCAGTTCCTGATACTGTCTGGTGTCAATTCTTCTTTCCATGTTAGGTAACTATGAGCTATTAAAGGCCAATGTGACCAACACCAAGACGTCACCATCCAAGTCCAAACAGGATGAAGAGTCCACAGCAGGGTTGATCACGTACCAAGGCGGCGTCATCGACATTCACAACCTTCTACAGAAGGTTGAGAAGAGTGATCAGGACCGTCTCGCTGCTGAACGGAAAATAGAGGAGATGGAATTCATCATGGGTAACGAACCGCTTTTACAATTTTTCTCTCGATACTCATCAATACTCATCAATACTCATCAATACTCATCATTGGTGAAATGTCTGTAAATGCATCCATACTGCATATTTTGTAGAGATATGTATTGAATGCAGTTTCAATTGTCATTATTTTGCTGTGTCTTTAAGGAGAAAATATTTAAAATGCATTCAGATTGTCTGTATTCAGAAAGTAATATTTTGAAATTATTTCACAACTTTTATTTACATGGTAACACCTGAGACATTAGGTATTTCAAGGGATATTTGATACCTTCATCAACTTGACACCAAGTACCTTTTATGTAAAATTGTGATAATGTTTTTTTAGATTAACTAAAGTGTTTAGCCAAACTAAATAAAGAAAAGATTGTCACATAAACATGCATATGATTTCATTAATTATCTTTACGAACTTTGGACAGCTTAGTCTCAGTTTCATCATTTGGAATAAGCAGTGTACAAACTAAATTTGACTTCCATACTTTTATGTGATATACAGAAAGTCTACGGTCCAATGTTTCGTCATCTGAGGCCAATGCCCTTGGCATGGTTGCAAACTTGGACGACACACGAAGCTGCCTCTACACCACTGAGAAACAGCTCAAGGCGGCCGAAAAACAGGGCCAGATCTACAAGGAAGCAATCTCCTCGTCCAAGAAGTCTCTCGGCCTGGTCATGGGGAGGCTGGATGATGCGCTCTCCGAGAAGAAACTTGAGGTTGAGAAAGATAGCAAGGAGAAAGTGAAAAGTGACGTGAAGAAAGAATCGGAAGCATCTAAGGAGAAGGATTCCAAGTCAATCAAAGAGGAAAAGTGATCGTTGGGCAATAAGTTCTTTGTTTCAAACTCGATGTCACAAAATGGATGTTGCATATGTTGGTGTCAGTAAGCCTGAGCTACATGCCAAATCATAGGACTGAATAGTGGATATAAAACTAAATTTCACACAGTGCTGGATTACATTCGTAAGCCAAATTAGCATATTGAACACATGGCAAAGAAATACTGGTTGTCAAAACACTGGCATGTTGTATTAAGTAAGTAAAAAATTATCCTAGTGGGAAGATAAGTTTTATACCATATTAATTTTTTTCTATCGACCCTTTTTTCATACATGTTGGGAAAAAGAGAAAACAAAAGTAAGACTAATTGCGGTGACACCATGTGAAATGCTCAATTGAGTAGTAATTAGTTCTGAAAAGAACTGGCGGTACAACTCGACGTTTCGATCAGTATGCTCTGATCGCCCTCAGAGCATACTGATCGAAACGTCGAGTTGTACCTCCAGTTCTTTTCAGAACTAATTACTACTCAATTGAGCATTTCACATGGTGTCACCGCAATTAGTCTTACTTATCCTCCTCACCATGCAAAGCTACAAGTTTTACCTAGAAAACAACAGTTATGTTTTCTTGGAAATGGTTTGAAGTAGGGGTGTTATTATCATGAGAGTGGTGGCCCAAAACCTTATGACTTTTATAATGAGCTATCTTTTTAACAAAGACAAAAATATAAATTGCTTAAAAACAAATGTAAAAAGTTGTGGACAGTCACTTAAAAATAATTGGTCATTGCTCTTGCAAGATTTCCCCTCGGGAAAATGTGATATACATGTATTCATATTTTTGTTGTTTATAGGATTTTGTTTGTTTGAACTTTTAAATTATTATCTAATACCCATTTTATGCAACGAATGGGAAGTTTTAGAAAAGTAACTGTTAAACTCTTTCAGATGCCCATTTACAAAAGCTCGTTTTTTGTTCACTCGAAAAAGAACATATCTAGAAACATTTGTGTATAATTATACATAATTTTCATCTGAGCACAGAATGTTACTATTTCAATGTGATTTATTCAATGTAACTTTTTACAGGCTTTCTGTGTTTGTAGATTATAAGTAATCAATAAGAAATCATCAGTTTTGTCGTAAGTTTGTTATTTGAGGACTGTAATGTGAAGTAACGTTCCTACGGCAGCATGGTGTTTAGTTCTATACATTCTTTGTTTTGTTATTGTATGATGCAACTCTTAAATTGTTTGGAGGTTTTGTTAATGTGACGTCATGACTTTGGCTCACTGTTGAAGTATTATCAATCATAATGGCTATTGTATGTGTACATGTACTTTCAATAAACACGCAATTTGCATCACAAACAAAACGCAATGACGTAAATTTTTGTGTTTGGTGGTCTTTGGGAAATTGAAGACAGTTGCATTGTTACGTATGTCACCCTGTTCGTGTGCATGTGTAAATATCTGCCACACATTGCATATAAGTTCTGTTTTCAGGGGGCGTGGCTAAGTCCGGTTAAGTCCTAATTCTGTACATGTGCCACTATAAAGAAGCACTCTGCAGATATCAGGGATCTTTATGGTCAAGTACAATACAACATAACTTGTTAGGAGATGTTGGGTTCTTGTGTTTTTTTTTAGAAAAACCTTGCATTTAACTTGTTACGAGAGGTTGCGTTCCAGTGGGTTTGGAGAAAAACCTTATATGTAACTGGTTAGGAGAGGTTGGGTTCTTGTGCGGTTGGAGAAAAATATAACATTTGACTCTGGTATCTAATAGAAACCATTTTCTGATATATACTACTCAAAACAATTTAGGGAACACCGGATTTTTAACATCAAATAGGTTTGAAATGTTCCATGAACCGGGATTTTCATTTGCAACCCCCTCTCTCTTTCAGTAGTCATGTCATGAAATGTGTAATCAATACATGCATCCTTTATCATCTGTTTCATTGTGCAGTTGTTTCTCATCAATTCTGTAAAACATTGTTTATCTGAAATAAATGATCTTGCTTTAACTGAGATTATTCCGGTGTTCCCTAAATTGTTTTGAGTAGTATAAAATCGAAACATTTTATTTAGAATAATTAGTTGATATATGTAGTTTTCTTAGTTACTATGTTGAATATCGACCAAATATAGCTCCGTCTTGAAAAGTGTCCTTACGTGACCTGGAATAGTTTACCAAGGGTATACTGGTTATGTACAGTGTACACACATCCAAACTTGATAAGAATCAAACGATCTGTACCAACCTGTGAAGTGTTCAGCTTATTTCATTGAAAATAGTGAAAATGTGTTCATTACCAAATAATCCAATTCAGGTTTGATTTTATTTTCTACGTGCATTATTGAAAAGACATTTAAGATGGAGTAACTTCTCGGGTTGTTTGGTACAATTAATACCATCTGAAAACCAAGTAAATTTTTAGATAATAATTCTTCTTTTCCTGTAATTAGTGTCGTGTCGTGTCGTGGCCGAGCGGTCTAGCTTATCGGACTCAAGTTCTGGTATTAGCAGCAGAATGTGGGTTCGAATCCCGGCCGTGACACTTGAGCAAGACACTTAACCATAATTGCTTCTCTCCACCCAGGGGTTAAATGGGTACCTGTGAGGGCAGAGTTGGTTGATTAGCCCTATATGCGCTGTAATGGCAGCAATTGAGCTGTATACTCCCCAGGGAGCTGAGATGGTTTCAGGAATGATTTATGAGCCTTATGAGCAGGGGTAATAATATAATACGCCTTGAGCACCACTCAGTTGGTGGATACGTGCGCTATATAAATTATAAGTCCACACATTATTATTGTTATTATTAGGCCAAATAAAAAAAATTGTTGAGTTGCCCTCCAGTGAAAATATTTGAAGGGGTCGGTCGGTCGGGATTTTTTTTTCTTTTTTTTTCTCGACTGTCATTTTAAGATTGAAATGCATTGGAACTGAAACCACATACCATGTTTTTCATTTGTATACCTATCAGCAAGGAATTTTGCTTCAGAATAAAAGTATCCCAAGCAGTTTTGTTGTACTTTTCGCTGTGATTGACACAGCAAATTCATCCATATTGCGTACAGTGCTCAACATGCAACATGTGAGTGGCCATTCGATTTGAAAACGTGTAGATCGAGTCGCAATCGTTGACACACGTACATGTACATGTACATGTACAGTGCGGGGAGCCAGTGCACAACGTGTGAGGGCCATTTGATTTGAAAACGTGTAGATTGAGTCGCAATCGTTGACATACAAAACAGTGCGCGAAGCCAGTGGAAAACATGTGAGGGGGCCATTCGATTGGAAAACGTGTAGATTTGAGTCGCAATCGTTGGCACACAGTGTGTGCGAAGGCAGTGCACCATGTGAGGGCCGGGGCCATTCGATTTGAAAACATGTAGACTGAGTCTTGGGTACCGGTAAATTTACCGGTAAAAAAAGTGGAAAATTTCACAAATCAAACGTATTATGTTTTATACAAAGAAAATTGGTAAGTTTCATTAATAAATAGGCCTATGAAAGACGGGAAAAAAAGGGAAAAAAAACCCGACCCGAGATTTCAGCACTTTTGGGTCGGTCGGTGGAGGGCAACTCAACATCTTTTTTTTTGGCTTTATTATTAATTACCAATGGTGTGAGCTCCCATTATAAATGCCTTGATTATCCTTAGAGCGGTGGCCAAAAACCCCATGAATTTTATAATGAGCTACCCTTTTTTTTTTTTTTTAAATAGCCTATAAAATATATAGGCTACATTTCTTTGAACCAAATGTAAAAAGTTATTGTGGACAGTCACTTAAAAAATAATTGATCATTGCTGTTGCAAGATTTCCCATGGGAAAATGTGATATTCACATTTTTGTAGTTTCTAGAATGTTTTTGTGTGAACTATTTTATGCAGTGAATGGGAAGTTTTAGAAAAGTAACTGTTAAACTCTTTCAGACACCCAAATGCAAAAGCTTGTTTTTTGTTCATTTAAAAAAAAAACATATCTAGAAATATTTGTATATAATAATAAATAATTTTCATCTGAGCACAGAGTATTATCTTTTCATTGTAATGTTGTACGTTAGGTCTTGAAACCAGTGGGTGTTAATACATCATTAACCCTAACCCCCTATAGGTATTCTGGCTAGGAACCTTCTTTAACCCTAACCCCTATAGGTATTCAAGGAACCTTCTTTAACCCTAACCCCCTATAGGTATTCTGGCTAGGAACCTTCTTTAACCCTAACCCCCTAGGTATTCTGGCTAGGAACCTTCCTGAATCCTCCAAAATCCATCAGTGCACTTTTGGAAACATGCCCTTATCTTCAAAATGCACCGTGCATTTTCGTTGATATTTCATATTTAGCCCCTTACGGCCTGTATTTCTTGCCAGGTAGTAATTTGCCCCATTTGAGGTGAAAATACCAGTTTCCGACAGTGCTGAATGTTTCAAAAAAATTATCCCTTGGAGGATTTTGATGGATTTGGGGTAGTTAGGGTTAACCCTAACTACCCCAAATCCATCAAAATCCTCCAAGGGGTAATTTTTTTGAAAAATTGCATTTAGATTGTCACCACAAACAAAAATAAGGTCGGGTCAGCTCCAGTTCTGTTTGCTTATTGAATTTTGGGTTAGACAGAGGCAGTGACTGGTATATGTGGCATACATGTTACGCAGCCCATCATAGATATCGTCGGTAACATCACGAATAGCCAAACTGGAAATGTCTATAGGCAGAAAATCACGTTTGAAGGAAGGCACTTATTAAAATCACCTTTCTACCTCATTCCGGTGGCCAAACTGTGTGATTTTCGTCTGTAACAAAAACTTACAATTAGTATTTTTACAATTGATATCATTAACAGTACAAAAATGCTTCAATTAATGCGTAATTCATTAATAAATCTATTTGGCACTTCGTGAAAATGCGAAAATCGGAAGGCTTTATTATTTTACCCACAAAATTAAGTATGAACTTGCCAGTTTTACTTTATGACAATGAATTTATAAACTGTTAATTGATAATTTTGATTATTATTTTGTCCGACGAAAGCCTTTTGATATTAAAGATATTAAGTAATTTCAAACTGGAAACTTCTATAACATTATCAACATTTTAATCAATAATATCATAAGAATTACATAAAACGAGATGAACAATTGACTCTTAAACACTGATTTGATACAACGAAATGTTAAAGCGGTAATATCCCAAAGTAATAAAAAATATAACTTATATCATAAGAGTACTGCTGTGACTAAACAAAATGTTGTACCGAACTTTTCTTAAATCCTGATTTAAAAAAATTGAATGTACAGTTTGATAAACATTGCAGAGCAAAACTCTTATATAGGCCTACTACTCAAAACAATTTACGGAACAAAACAATTTAGGGAACACCGGATTTACTGCAATTAAGAGGTGGTCACACCCGTTATTGAAATGTTCCATGAACCGGGATTTTCATTTGCAACCCCCTCTCTCTTTCAGTAGTCATGTCATGAAATGTGTAATCACTACATGCATCCTTTATCATCTGTTTCATTGTGCAGTTGTTTCTCATCAATTCTGTGAAACATTGTGTTTATTTGAAATAAATGATCTTGCTTTAACTGAGATTATTCCGGTGTTCCCTAAATTGTTTTGAGTAGCATATATAGCTTACATGTATCTAAGATAATTATAGTTTGTGCTAATTCAAATTACTTACAGATCAGAGAATAAACTAATGAAAATTAAAATTGTATAAAGGTTCCAACAAAACAAATCAGACCTCATAGTTGATGGGCTATATGTCAAAATGTTCAGTATAGTCATACATGAACACACAAATACAAGTTAATAAAAAGATCAAGAATATTTATGAAATATTAATTAGAAGCACATTCGTTAAACAGTTCATATCATAACGCTTTTACAACACCAGTACCAAAATCAGTGTAAATGTACAACAAAATCCAACATGGTTCAATCGACTGACGTTATTTGTACCTGATGATTTTAAATAATTTTATTTTAGCAGTTGTTAATTGTTAGTTGGGACAACGTTTATAGAAGCGGTCATTTGAATTTGGAATCATCCTTTGAAATTTACATATTTTTACAAGCATTTTCAACCATGCATAATAATAAAGAAAAAGTGGGGTGCCATGGTCGAGCGGTTTAGTGCATCGGATTTGTGTTCTGATGGCTGAGTCGTCAGAGTGTGTGGGTTCGAAGCCTTGCCGCGACCATGGTGCTTGTGTCCTTGAGCAAGACACTTTACCATAATTGCCGCCGAATTGAACCCAGCCACTGGTGATGTACAAGCCAGTGCATGCTTAGTGCCGGTCCCAAGCCCGGTTGAATGGGAGGGTTGCGTCAGGAAGGGCATCCGGCGTAAAACCTATGCCACATCAAATATGCGGATCATGATCCGCTGTGGCGACCCCTAACGGGAGCAGCAGAAAGAGGACAACAACATAATAATAAAGAAAAAACCCTGGCCAGTAAGATAAAAACACTTTATAATTCTCATGACCCCACGAGGTTGTGGATTCGTAAAAAGTTTGCTCTCGCCTATTTCCATTTCCCAATAATCATGATGGATTCAGCAAAAACAATTTTCACATTTCGGCCTGTATCCAATGTAATATTTCGGCCTGTATCCAATGTAATATATTGCCAGAATAACACGTTTTGCCTGTACTATAATTCCTTCTCAATTATAGACCCGTCGGTGTTTGCGGTCATGCGCACGATATGACGGTAGTGAGATTTGGCAATCCGAGTCCTGAGGACGGTGCACACTAGATTTCTTTTTAAATAGAAAATGGAATCGGGCACGGAAAGTTAAACAACGAGACTGCATGGGACCTAATTAAAACCACAACCAGAAATAGTTATTTGTGATCATCGGCAGGTCTAAGCGGAACGTTATTGTCCATGAATGGCAGAGACAAGTTCCTTAAATGTTTCTCATCTTCAATTTGGTGATAGCCCATTCTTTCCATCATTCCACTGCATTGCCCCACCTTTTCGATTTCTTTGACTACATCAAAGGGTAGTGTTAGCCGCCATGTTTGGTATGTTTTGCTTGAGTTCCTGGTTGTAGAATACAACCCCGACTTTGTAAACTTGGTGTTAACATCGATCCATTCAGATACGGATGTAGGAACCTCATCACGACCGAGAAATTTGTATATCCGTGCAACAGCCGTCGATGGGTCTGACGCCACGTCTTCATAACGTAGGAACAAGTACCTTTGTCGCACAAGGGGATTTCGCGTTCCACTTCCAAATTCTGCCAGTTGTATCTGCAGTAATTGGTGAGAAAATCCATAGCAACATTTGAAGGCAATTTAGCAGTTTCTCTGTAATGTGAAGCAACGGTTCGACCGGTATTAGCCAGTACACGTGATGCTGTCATTGGTCGAGGATCTCGCACTAAGTGTACTACCCGAAGGTTTATGGTATCATGTTGAATCATGGGAATCAGAAGGTTTATGTCTGGAATGCGTATAGATTTGATAACGATAAATTTGCTCCTTCTACACGCATCAGTTGCCATATCAGACGTAATTTTACACTTTGTCCCAGTTAGGCCTAAGTTTACACAGACGTCGTGCAATCGCAGTTGCCGCCTTAATAACAAATTCCTGTGATTTGACAACCACTTTATATAGAAGTCAAGTTTTCTGAAATCACATTGGAACAGCATTTGAAGCATATTCAAATACATATCTATGAAGACTTCCTGTCCTATGTCACCAAGTTTAAGAGCAAGGCTCTGCCCTGGTTCAAACATATAAAACACTTCTTTGCTATTTCTAAAAAGTTCACCAACAAACGATGATCCAGTTCGCATACTGGCCAATATTAAGACACGTGTGCTATCAGGGGTAGTAGACAGCAAACTGGAATTAGGCATATATGTAGGCCTACCATTTATAACAGCTTTGCTTATTGATGTATTCGCCTCGTTATTCGAACGTATCTCTTCATATGTTAAATGTGGGTATAGAAGAGTCTTCTTGTTCCAAGTGGATACTAAATGGGGGAACATCATGTTTCCATCTCCCCGAAATCCATGAGCAATCACTAAAATCCACAATACCAAAGACATAACAATCCCAAGCAGAATAAAACGTTGATTAGTTGACATAGTTCGTATAGGCCTAATTAGTTTTTGTTTTGGTTTCAACTTCGCTGTCGTACGAAAGAGATAAACTTGCGTGTCACAACTCGCCGCGGCAGTTATGGCACTTTAGGCCCATAGCGATGTTTTTGATCCAGGGGCGTGGCGTCCATAGTCCCATACTTTATAAACAGCTTTATACTTTATATACATAAATAGAGTATCCACTTCATAAAATGTCACACTGTGTTGAAAAATCAATATAATAGAACAGATTGTCCTGCCACAGTTAACACAACATGTTCATTTTGATTAGTACGAATCTAATTACTAGAACAAGGGTTGGGATAAACACATATGGTGTTACCACAAACCGAAACGATATCGATATTCCACCATGCAAAGCCTCAAAACCTATATCAGAACAAGGGTTGGTTCAGAATACATTTTCAGTCAGCAAACCTTGAGTTATGGGTTTGCCTCACTGCAAATGTATTATGTTTCTAAGCGCTGAAGTCGTTTGTTTGTTATAAGTCGTTTATAAGCTGCGGTTTCGGGAGGCAGTTGTCCCTACCCCCCGTCCCCCCGCCCGCCTTGTCTGGTCATATTACAGTTGTATCGGAAAATTTACCAGCAACATTTTTTTTGAGCCCCCAGCTCTGATGTCAGTCGGCAAATTGGCTCCACACCCCGACACACAGGGCGGATTTCTGAATATTATCCGGGCATTTTCCCCGCTTGTGTGACCACAAGGTCAATGTCTCGTAAAATTGAGGAGGGAGGTCAAATTCCTAAGGAAAAGGCAAATGATGAATGTTACCAGTTGGTAGGTACATTCTTCAACAGTTTAGAGGATGAGGTACCTCTCAATCGAAAACTCATTCGAGTAAGGATTCTCAATCTAATCCTGTCATGTTCAGCAAAGATAGAATAATTTCACAAGTGTCTGATATGTTATTTTATGTCGGAAACAGGGGTGTTGATGCGAAAATGGCGTCCACCCTGAAGTTCCCGCTGATGATTGGGATTCAATTTATCAGATAGTTGTCCCACCATCTTATCGTGCAGAAATCATGAGAATAGCCCATAATCTGCTGATTTCAGGCCATATAGCATTGGCGGATTCAGGGGGGGGGGGGTGTAGCCCCCCCTAAAATCATAAAAAATCAGAATCAGATATAAACGGTAAGGTATTCCCCCTCATTTCCCACTCACTGTGCTTTGTTTTCCTTGTAATTTTTTTTGTACTGAAACATCGTTCTTGATTATGAGCCCCCCCCCCCAAAAAAAAATTCTGGATCCGCCCATGTATAGGGGTTCGTAAAACCCAACATCGCATTATGCGCCATTTTGTTTGGCCAAAACTTCACAAAGATGTGAATCGGTTCTGTAAGACATGTCACACGTGTCAGATAGTGGGAAAACTTAAGCAAACAATACCAGTTGCCCCGCTAATTCCAAAATCTGCCTGTGGGCAGTCCCTTTGATAAAGTTATCATTAATTGTGTCGGACCTTTACCCAAAATTACGTCGGGACACGTGTACCTCCTAACAATCATTGATGTTGTGACGAGATATCCAGAGGCAATACCTCTGCGAAAAATAACTTCAAGTTATTAAAGTTTCTGAGGCCCTTGTCAAATTTTTCAAAAATGTGGCTTCCTAAAGTTGTGTAGCATGACCAGGGTTTGTTTGTTCAAGCAAGTTTTGCAATCAGCCTACCAGTATTTTGACTGAATTTGACCCTTGCAGTCACAGAAGGGTTAACAGGAATGCATTGTGATAACGGCGTGGAATTTTTATGCAAATTATTTAGGCCGGAGTATGCTGAAGATTTGGGGTGTGGTTTCTGAACAGTTCATCACTAGACAGCAGAGATGTAAGAGCCAATATGTGATTTTGCCTGTGTGGCAATGATATTTGAATGTGTTTGTAGGGCACCATTTTAATGGTCTAGAGTTCAACAAGGCAAGGGTGAGACACACCATAAAGAATGGTGAAGACAAAAACAAACTACAATAGATGTAAGTAAACATTTATTTTCAGTTTATTTGTTTAAATACATGGCAAATTCATGTAACCATTTTTTAGTCTTTAATAAGGCTTCTTTCGAGATACAATTAATTAAGACAGAGATTGAAAGTGCATAAAGAATAAGCATTTGAATTGAACTAAAACACTACACCAATTAATCATTGTTGGAACCAGGAGAGAGGACAAAGGGGTGCATATGTGTCTCCTTTCTTTGGAAAGAATGTCGTATCCGACCGCCACTTTTTAAGGGCTTTTTTTTATTTAAAAAAAAAAAAATTGCATTTTTTTTCAACCACTAACCAGTTCAAAAAATATTCTATCGATTTTTGGGGGTACAGAAAGCGAAAACTTTATTTAAAATCCACTTTTATGATGGTTTTCGGACTTTATTTCCCCTCTAAAAAAATCCTCCCATTCAGAAAATAGAAGGATCCTATTAGTATTATAGTTGCCACTGCGCATGTACAATGACTGTGTTGGTCACTAATTGTGGAGTTTACAAGATCAGACTGACATGACTGAGGAAGTCATCGTATACCAAAAATGCCTGATTTTTCATGAAATAAATATCGTGGAATAAATTGAAGTATAGTCCATCATCATCCATATGTTCTCCACCTTACTGGGCAGGTAAGATTACTTTATTGGTTATATTGAATGAGAAAAAGTGGCGGTCGGATACAACATTCTACCCCTTTCTTTGCAGTGCATGTAAATTTACCACACATTTTTAGTGTGTCTTCCTTTTTGTAACTGCATGTTGTTGGATTTTTGATGAATTCAGGAAGGTTCTGAGCTAAAGTGCCTTAGGCTTAAGGTTTTTAACGAATGATTGAATTTTAGAAAATGTGATGATTTTGAAAATACTTTGACAATTCTTTTCCTTCAAACAATCGAAGCATGCTGATCCAGAACATCACATTTTTTACAATTCCAAGTTAACACAAACCTTCCTTAAGATATACTACCACCAGGCAAACCTTCAGATCTTATAAATCTATTCTCGTATCTCACGTCATCTCTCAGGACAAGTCCGGCGATAATAGTCCGGCGATAATAGTTCACCCCTCCAGCACAGCTAAGAATGGGAAGTTTGAGTGTAATGATTATATGCCTGAGCGTTCTGCTGGACTACAGGATCGAGGATAATAAAGAACATTCCTTTGAGGTTCGTCCATTTATCAGTATTTTATTTTAAGTAATAGATTGATCAATGGAATGATTGATTAGTTTGATTGATTGAGTCTAATTGATTGATTTAGTTTGACTTATTGATTGATTAGTTTGACTTTTTGATTGATTAATTAACCGATTTGGTTGATTTGTTGATTTACTGATCAAATGTCCAACTGATTGATTATCAAAATGTAACGATTGATATATATAGATATATTTTAATATAATACTCAAAACAATTTAGGGAACACATTTTCTGATATATACTACTCAAAACAATTTAGGGAACACCGGATTTTTAACATCAAATAGGTTTGAAATGTTCCATGAACCTGGATTTTCATTTGCAACCCCCTCTCTCTTTGAGAGTATAGATTGATTTGATTTTGTTAAGTGATTTATGAATGAATTATTTATTTGTACCAATTGATCGATTGTTTGACTGATGGATATATATATACACATGGATATTAATATTGATTGATTGATTTCTAGGAGTGATTTATTGATTGTCCTTTTAATGATTGATTCTTTGATAGATACATTTATTGATTGTTAGTTCATTTGATTAATTGATTTGTAACTAATCTGGTCGTTTGATTGATTTATGTCCAATTACGTATTTGTAATTTTATTAATTTGTGTTTGTTTTGTATAGGTGTCTTTATTTGCAGAGTTGATCAATGAAATGCTCCAGCGAGACTTTGCTTTCAATATCTACAAGGCGTTATACCATGCTGCAGAGAAGAAAGAAAAGGTCTGTGATTCTTTGTATTATCTTCACTTGTTTTTCTTTTACATGTGAGTTCCTTGATGATACTTTGTAAGGTTTTTGTTCTGTAATTGTGCTTAATCGTTTGGTCCTGCCTGTAATCAAACAGGCAAAGGAGGATTAAGCAATACTCTTAACCATATTTGCTTCTCTCCACCCAGATATAAACGGGTGACTATTCATGTTTGATTACCCACTAAGCCATAGTCTTTTAGCTTCCATTAAATTTGGTTTTAACTTGATAATGCAGGATAAAGACAAAAAGGACAGGGATGAGCCAAAAGCCAAGAGACGCAAGACGTGTTCGGATGATAAAAGAGATGAGAAATCAGAAAAAGATGACAAATGAGAGAGAGAGACGGAGAAGGTGAGACTTCATCCAGTATAACAAATATCATGGCAACAAAAAAGTGTTTTGAGTTTCATGGTTCGGTTACTTTGTTTTCTTTTTTTATCACCTATGCCCATTTTGTTTTTATCATTATTCAAAACAGGAGGAAGATAAGATGGAGGACGACAATGAGGATGGAGGAGATGACGACGACGAAGATGGGAAGAGTGATGGAGATTATGATGAAGAAAGTATGTACACAACAAAAAATTGATTCCAACAAATGGGCTGACAATTTTTAATTTAGTTTGTAAAAAGTTTTTTTGGAGGGGGGATTAGATATTGTTGACGAAACAAATGAAACATAATTTTTGCTTTAGTTAGTGCTATATTTTATTTTTGAACTGAAAGCTCTCCAAGAAATGTTGAGATTGTCTTGTGATTTTTCTAAACGGGCTTTCCCTTATTTTAACTTAAAAAACAAATGAGTCAGCTTTGATTCAATAGAGGCCTGTACAAATCGTTAACGTTTGTTTTGTTTTATGTGTCTATACACTGACAGTGTTTTTGAACTCGTATGTACCTTTTCTGTAAAAAAAAAAATACAGTGTCTACTTTCAATATTGTTAATTCCCAGTCGATGACAGAAAGAAATCAGATGACAAGAGAGACCCCAAAAAGAAATCTCGTCGCCCCAAGATGGAGACGGTGGATCCTCATCTGCTCCTGTCTTGCGTGTATTTTGACCAGAACCACACCAACTACATAGTTGACCGGGACGTGGAAGAGATTATACACAGTATAGGCCTGCATCTGTCCAGATCACAGGTAAGACGGGAAAGGAGATCATTATTTCTTGAAAAATGAAGACTGAAGTTGGCTTGCATTAACCCTAAACCCCTACAGGCATTTCACAGTGAACCTGCTGAATGCAACAAAATGCAACAACAGAAAAGTCTGCAGGGCTGCTCAATGCAACAAGATCTACCAGCTAAACAATGGTTCTTTTGTTCTCTGCTGAGAGTAACAAGATGCAACAACTTTTTACATTTGTTGCATTTTAATGCATTGAGCATTGTTAGGGTTAAAGTGGTGTAGTCACTCCCTGAGTATGGTATATCCTCTCTGTGCATAGGCTGTAGAGGGCGCATGTCTTTAGATAGGGTTAGCAGTGCTTTACATCGGGTCAAATATCGGTACATTATAAGCTCATGAGGACAATGAGAGTGCATCTTTAACTTCTTGAAAAGGATTGCTGAGCAATGACAAGAACCCTCGATGAATAAGTGAACAACTATTGTGTTCATTACATGGAATGATGAATGTCCACCATTCTATCTTTCAAAAGGTTGTCTCCCGAGACTCCATGTCCAGAGAGGTCTTCAATTATCGCAAGTTGACGGACAAATCAACAGAAGACAGGGAGAGCAGTAAAGCTGAGCACCTTGTGAATGGCAATGTGTCCGACATGGAGTTGGCGAATGGTTGGTCCCAGCAGATATTTTTACTTGAGGCACCTGTGTGTTAAATTACAATACAAAATCAGCTTGAATGGGGGTGTGCATGAATATCCAGACTTGCCATTGGACATGCACATTGTAAAAATTGCATATTTCCTCAAAAACGTAGGCATTGGCGTTCAGTTCCTGATACTGTCTGGTGTCAATTCTTCTTTCCATGTTAGGTAACTATGAGCTATTAAAGGCCAATGTGACCAACACCAAGACGTCACCATCCAAGTCCAAACAGGATGAAGAGTCCACAGCAGGGTTGATCACGTACCAAGGCGGCGTCATCGACATTCACAACCTTCTACAGAAGGTTCAGAAGAGTGATCAGGACCGTCTCGCTGCTGAACGGAAAATAGAGGAGATGGAATTCATCATGGGTAACGAACCGCTTTTACAATTTTTCTCTCAATACTCATCAATACCCATCAATACCCATCAATACCCATCAATACCCATCAATACCCATCAATACCCATCAATACCCATCATTGGTGAAATGTCTGTAAATGCATCCATACTGCATATTTTGTAGAGATATGTATTGAATGCAGTTTCAATTGTCATTATTTTGCTGTGTCTTTAAGGAGAAAATATTTAAAATGCATTCAGATTGTCTGTATTCAGAAAGTAATATTTTGAAATTATTTCACAACTTTTATTTATATGGTAACACCTGAGACATTAGGTATTTCAAGGGATATTTGATACCTTCATCAACTTGACACCAAGTACCTTTTATGTAAAATTGTGATCATTTTTTAAAGATTAACTAAAGTGTTTAGCCAAACTAAATAAAGAAAAGATTGTCACATAAACATGCATATGATTTCATTAATTATATTTACGAACTTTGGACACTTTGGACAGCTTAGTCTCAGTTTCATCATTTGGAATAAGCAGTGTACAAACTAAATTTGACTTCCATACTTTTATGTGATATACAGAAAGTCTACGGTCCAATGTTTCGTCATCTGAGGCCAATGCCCTTGGCATGGTTGCAAACTTGGACGACACACGTAAGCGTCTCTACACCACTGAGAAACAGCTCAAGGCGGCCGAAAAACAGGGCCAGATCTACAAGGAAGCAATCTCCTCGTCCAAGAAGTCTCTCGGCCTGGTCATGGGGAGGCTGGATGATGCGCTCTCCGAGAAGAAACTTGAGGTTGAGAAAGATAGCAAGGAGAAAGTGAAGTGACGTGAAGAAAGAATCGGAAGCATCTAAGGAGAAGGATTCCAAGTCTATCAAAGAGGAAAAGTGATCGTTGGGCAATAAGTTCTTTGTTTCAAACTCGATGTCACAAAATGGATGTTACATATGTTGATGTCTGTAAGCCTGAGCTACATGCCAAATCATAGGACTGAATAGTGGATATAAAACAAAATTTCACACAGTGCTGGATTACTTTCGTAAGCCAAATTAGCATATTGAGCACATGGCCAAGAAATACTGGTTGTCAAAACACTGGCATGTTGTATTAAGTAAAAAATTATCCTAGTGGGAAGATAAGTTTTATACCATATTAATTTTTTTCTATCAACCCTTTTTTCATACATGTTGGGAAAAAGAGAAAACAAAAGTAAGACTAATTGCGGTGACACCATGTGAAATGCTCAATTGAGTAGTAATTAGTTCTGTAAAGAACTGGAGGTACAACTCGACGTTTCGATCAGTATGCTCTGATCGTCCTCAGAGCATACTGATCGAAACGTCGAGTTGTACCTCCAGTTCTTTTCAGAACTAATTACTACTCAATTGAGCATTTCACATGGTGTCACCGCAATTAGTCTTACTTATCCTACTCACCATGCAAAGCTACAAGTTTTACCTAGAAAACAACAGTTCCATTTTCTTGGAAATGGTTTGAAGTACCGGTAGGGGTTGTTATTATCGTGAGAGTGGTGGCCCAAAACCTCATGACTTTTATAATGAGCTATCTTTTTAAAAAAGACAAAAATATAAATTGCTTAAAACCAAATGTAAAAAGTTGTGGACAGTCACTTAAAAATAATTGGTCATTGCTCTTGCAAGATTTCCCCTCGGGAAAATGTGATATACATGTATTCATATTTTTGTTGTTTATAGGATTTTTTTTGTTTGAACTTTTAAATTATTATCTAATACCCATTTTATGCAATGAATGGGAACTTTTAGAAAAGTAACTGTTAAACTCTTTCAGATGCCCATTTACAAAAGCTCGTTTTTTGTTCACTCGAAAAAGAACATATCTAGAAACATTTGTGTATAATTATACATAATTTTCATCTGAGCACAGAATGTTACTATTTCAATGTGATTTATTCAATGTAACTTTTTACAGGCTTTCTGTGTTAGTAGATTATAAGTAATCAATAAGAAATCATCAGTTTTGTAGTAAGTTTGTTATTTGATTCATTGTGCAGTTGTTTCTCATCAATTCTGTAAAACATTGTTTATCTGATATAAATGATCTTGCTTTAACTGAGATTATTCCGGTGTTCCCTAAATTGTTTTGAGTAGTATAAAATCGAAACATTTTATTTAGAATAATTAGTTGATATATGTAGTTTTCTTAGTTACTATGTTGAATATCGACCAAATATAGCTCTGTCTTGAAAAGTGTCCTTACGTGACCTGGAATAGTTTACCAAGGGTATACTGGTCATGTACAGTGTACACACATCCAAACTTGATAAGAATCAAACGATCTGTACCAACCTGTGAAGTGTTCAGCTTATTTCATTGAAAATAGTGAAAATGTGTTCATTACCAAATAATCCAATTCAGGTTTGATTTTATTTTCTACGTGCATTTCACATTATTGAAAAGACATAACTTCTCGGGTTGTTTGGTACAATTAATACCATCTGAAAACCAAGTAAATTTTTAGATAATAATTCTTCATTTCCTGTAATTAGTGTCGTGTCGTGGCCGAGCGGTCTAGCTTATCGGACTTAAGTTCTGGTATTAGCAGCAGCAGAATGTGGGTTCGAATCCCGGCCGTGACACTTGAGCAAGACACTTAACCGTAATTGCTTCTCTCCACCCAGGGGTTAAATGGGTACCTGTGAGGGCAGAGTTGGTTGATTAGCCCTATATGCGCTGTAATGGCAGCAATTGAGCTGTATACTCCCCAGGGAGCTGAGATGGTTTCAGGAATGATTTATGAGCCTTATGAGCAGGGGTAATAATATAATGCGCCTTGAGCACCACTCAGTTGGTGGATACGTGCGCTATATAAGTCCACACATTATTATTATTTATTAATTACCAATGGTGTGAGCTCCCATTATAAATGACTTGATTATCCTTAGAGCGGTGGCCAAAAACCCCATGAATTTTATAATGAGCTACCCTTTTTTTTTTTTTTTTTTTTTTTTTAAATAGCCTATAAAATATATAGGCTACATTTCTTTGAACCAAATGTAAACAGTTATTGTGGACAGTCACTTAAAAAATAATTGATCATTGCTGTTGCAAGATTTCCCATGGGAAAATGTGATATTCACATTTTTGTAGTTTCTAGAATGTTTTTGTGTGAACTGTTTTATGCAGTGAATGGGAAGTTTTAGAAAAGTAACTGTTAAACTCTTTCAGACACCCAAATGCAAAAGCTTGTTTTTTGTTCATTTAAAAAAAAAAACATATCTAGAAATATTTGTATATAATAATAAATAATTTTCATCTGAGCATAGAGTATTATCTTTTCATTGTAATGTTGTACGTTGGGTCTTCAAACCACGCCCATTGCATCTATATACTAATTTGAGTAACGTGTCTATTTGTTAAAGAAAAACTCCGAGGTGCCGGCACAGATCTGGCTGAAAATTTCCGTACGGCATTCTTTCGGACCGGTGATCATTCTAAGGGGATACGATTTGCTCTTATAATTATATAACTCTATGGCACCAAAACATTCACGTGCGGCACGAAAACCTGGCGGCACGAAAACCTGGCGGCAAACTCTGGCCGGCCGTAAACCTGGCCACCCGCGAACCAAACCTGGCCGCCCGCGTATATTTGTTTTACACCGCAGCGACGGGTTTTGTGCAGTAAAAGTGCCAATTCCGGTCTTGAGAGAGAGACTACGAAACCCTAGGCGCGCGACGATAGAAAACTCCAAGCTGCAGTCGACCATGGCGCTCTGCAGTGGAACTCATGGAGCCATTCCCTCTCGATCTCCGTTGATGGTAGGTTTTTTTTGCGTGTCGAAATTCCCTTCGCGCGCATGCGTGCTGAATGGGTTCATAGTCTTGACACAAGGGCGAAATGCGCACAAAACCCGTCGCTGCGGTGTAAAAAACAAATACGCTGGCCGCCCTCCAACCGACCGCATCACATCTACGTGTGTCTATTGTCTGTGTTATTGACAATACAGTATTTCAATTATTGTCTGGGTCAATCATTTGTGTCACCCAATCGCCACTGGGTACTAACAGCCTCGAGAAAGGCCGCCGAAGGTGGCCTTTTTGCGAGTTTAGATTGTCACCACAAACAAAAAGAAGGTCGGGTCAGCTCCAGTTCTGTTTGCTTATTGAATTTTGGGTTAGACAGAGGCGGTGACTGGAAGTGATGCTTGCAATGTGCACTCACGGAATTTAAAAACGCATCATCCCAATATTTCACATATTATTTTTCAACAGCAGATTATTGCAGTGAGAAATAAGAACATAGGTTAACAATTTATGAGCGCAAATTTTCACATCATACTGACACAATAAAAGTGCTATATACAATTATGGCTTAAATTTATCACTGCATATAAGTTATACATATTTATTGAGAAATATAAGTTGATGCGTTTTTAAATTCCGTGAGTGTACATCATATGTGTGGCATACATGTTGCGCAGCTCATCATAGATATAGTCGGTAACATCATGAAGAGCCAAAAAGTGTCAATACTGGAAATGTCTATAGGCAGAAAATCACGTTTGAAGGAAGGCACTACACTGCGGTGCATGGTCGCAATATAAAAACGCGTACACATGAAGGCACTACATTATTTAATACGTATGAATACCGTGTAACACCTTCATATAGGAGCACACAATCCCTTCTCAAATGGTGTATACAGACTAATAGAGTCCCTCTCGACCCAAGAAAACAATTTCAAGCCAAATATAAAGTTTTATATGGGTGCCAGCCCACAATCCCTTCAAAAAAAATTGTTACCCAAAACCAATTTTTTTGCACATTTTTTGCACTTCTGACATTCTACAGAGAAACCAAGAGATTCTATTTGTCTGGCCATTCTAATACCCACAACCAGACCTCAAAATAAACATCTCAGGGTGCCGGAATGTCTGGGACAACGAAAGCAAGTGACAGGATGATTGATTACATTGGGAATAGTGCGGTAACATCAGTGAATAACAGCTGTACATTTTCAATGGGTTGTCTGCTGGCAGGGGGGGTTTACTTACTTTGAAAGCTGCATACCAGGTTAATGGTTCACCCCAGGTTGAATTTTTTTTACCATGTTATCAGGCACTGTATCAATAGAGAACTTATGCAAAGTGGCTGAATTTGAGTTTTCCATGACGTAGTAAACAACAATTGTTTACAAACAAACAATTGTTTACAAACACACTAAATGGTTTAGAGCGTCGTCCCACCGCTGTGTTAAAATCACCTTTTCTACCTCATTCCGGTGGCCGAACGGTGTGATTTTTGTATGTAACAAAAACTTACAATTAGTATTTTTACAATTGATATCATTAACAGTACAAAAATGCTTCAATTAATGCGTAATTCATTAATAAATCTATTTGGCACTTCGTGAAAATGCGAAAATCGGAAGGCTTTATTATTTTACCCACAAAATTAAGTATGAACTTGCCAGTTTTACTTTATGACAATGAATTTATAAACTGTTAATTGATAATTTTGATTATTATTTTGTCCGACGAAAGCCTTTTGATATTAAAGATATTAAGTAATTTCAAACTGGAAACTTCTATAACATTTTCAACATTTTAATCAATAAATCATAAGAATTACATAAAACGAGATGAACAATTGACTCTAAAACACTGATTTGATACAACGAAATGTTAAAGCGGTAATATCCCAAAGTAATAAAAAATATAACTTTTATCATAAGAGTACTGCTGTCACTAAACAAAATGTTGTACCGAACTTTTCTTAAATCCTGATTTAAAAAAATTGAATGTACAGTTTGATAAACATTGCAGAGCAAAACTCTTATATATATAGCTTACATGTATTTAAAATAATTATACAGTTTGTGCTAATTCAAATTACTTACAGATCAGAGAATAAACTGATGAAAATTAAAATTGTATAAAGGTTCCACCAAAACAAATCAGACCTCATAGTTGATGGGCTATACAGGGTGTCCCCATAAAAAGTATACCGAGATAAAAATTACTGTAATGGCAAAACTACTTTATATATGGGAAAGAGAAATATATCTCTAGAAAGGGCAGAATGTCCTCTTTGCAATGGTATACAGCTTGTGATGTTATTGACACAGATGAGTGAACAAATTAGACAGATGTTAAGGGTACTGAAAGCAGGACTGTGACAAGTTTGCATATTTGAATAACATAGCTCAACCATGCAAGTGTGCAGAATACCAAATGCCTTTGCTTTTTCAACACATTCTTGAAAACAAGGAATGTACCTAAAACAATGTAATCTGCTTTGTTTTCGCTACTTACCTCAAAAGTTTAATGTGCAGGTTTTTTAAAATGTTTTTGGACCTTTGTTATTCAAATATGCAAACTTGTCACAGTCCTGCTTTCAGTACCCTTAACATCTGTCTAATTTGTTCACTCATCTGTGTCAATAACATCACAAGCTGTATACCATTGCAAAGAGGACATTCTGCCCTTTCTAGAGATATATTTCTCTTTCCCATATATAAAGTAGTTTTGCCATTACAGTAATTTTTATCTCGGTATACTTTTTATGGGGACACCCTGTATATCAAAATGTTCAGTATAGTCATACATGAACACACAAATACAAGTTAATAAAAAGATCAAGAATATTTATGAAATATTATTTAGAAGCACATTCGTTAAACAGTTCATATCATAACGCTTTTACAACACCAGTACCAAAATCAGTGTAAATGTACAACAAAATCCAACATGGTTCAATCGCTGACGTTATTTGTACCTGATGATTTTATATAATTTTATTTTAGCAGTTGTTAATTGTTAGTTGGGACAACGTTTACACTCTTAAAACTAAAGTGTTGAATCAACATTTTAAAAAGTTCGGTCAGTGACAACTCTTTATAAAGTTGGATTTAACTTTTAAGAAGTGTTGTCACTCACCGAACTCTGATATGGTTGATTCAACACTTTAGTTTTAAGAGTGTAGAGGCGGTCATTTGAATTTGGAATCATCCTTTGAAATTTACATATTTTTGCAAACATTTTCAACCATGCATAATAATAAAGAAAAACCCTGACCACTAAGATAAAAACACTTTATAATTCTCATGACCCCACGCGGTTGTGGATTCGTACTTGCTCTCGCCTATTTCCATTTCCCAATAATCATGATGGATTTAGCAAAAACAATTTCCACATTTCGGCTTGTATCCAATATAATACATTGCCAGAATAACACGTTTTGCCTCTACTATGATTCCTTCTCAATTAAATAGACCCATAGGTGTTTGCGGTCAAGCGCACGATATGACAGTAGTGAGATTTGGCAATCCTGAGGACGGCGAACACTAGATTTCTTTTTAAATAGAAAATGGAATTGGGCACGGAAAGTTAAACAACGAGATCTGGGACCTAATTAAAACCATAACCAGAAATAGCTATTTGTGATCATCAGCAGGTATAAGCGGAACGTTATTATCCATGAATGGCAGAGACAAGTTCCTTAAATGTTTCTCATCTTCAATTTGGTGATAGCCCATTTTTTCCATCATTCTACTGCATTGCCCCACCTTTTCGATTTCTTTGACTACATCAAAGGGTAGTGTTAGACGCCATGTTTGGTATGTTTTGCTTGAGTTCCTGGTTGTAGAATACAACCCCGACTTTTTAAACTTGGTGTTAACATCGATCCATTCAGAAACCGATGAAGGAACCTCATCACGACCGAGAAATTTGTATATCCGTGCAACAGCCGTCGGTGGGTCTGACGCCACGTCTTCATAACGTAGGAACAAGTACCTTTGTCGCATGAGGGGATTTCGCGTTCCCACTTCCAAATTCTGCCAGTTGTATCTGCAGTAATTGGTGAGAAAATCCATATCAACAATAGAAGGTAATTTAGCAGTTTCTCTGTAATGTGAAGCAACGGTTCGACCGGTATTAGCCAGTACACGTGATGCTGTCATTGGTCGAGGATCTCGCACTAAGTGTACTACCCGAAGGTTTATGGTATCATGTTGAATCATGGGAATCAGAAGGTTTATGTCTGGAATGCGTATAGATTTGATAACGATAAATTTGCTCCTTCTACACGCATCAGTTGCCATATCAGACGTAATTTTACACTTTGTCCCAGTTAGGCCTAAGTTTACACAGACGTCGTGCAATCGCGGTTCCCGCCTTAATAAAAAATTCCTATGATTTGACAACCACTTTATATAGAAGTCAAGTTTTCTGAAATCACATTGGAACAGCATTTGAAGCATATTCAAATACATGTCTATGAAGGCTTCCTGTCCTATGGCATCAAGTTTATCATCAAGGCTCCGCCCTGGTTCAAACAGATAAAACACTTCTTTGCTATTTCCAAACAGTTCACCAACAAACGATGATCCAGTTCGCATACTGGCCAATATTAAGACACGTGTGCTATCAGGGGTAGACAGCAAACTGGAATTAGGCATATATGTACCCTTTATAACAGCTTTGCTTATTGATGTATTCGCCTCGTTATTCGAACGTATCTCTTCATATGTTAAATGTGGGTGTAGAAGAGTCTTCTTGTTCCAAGTGGATACTAAATGGGGGAACATCATGTTTCCATCTCCCCAAAATCCATGAGCAATCACTAAAATCCACAATACCAAAGACAGAACAATCCCAAGCAGAAAAAAAAAACGTTGATTAGTTGACATCGTTAGTTTTTTTTTTTTTTCGCTGTCTGTACGAAAGAGATAAACTTGCGTGTCACAACTGCTCGCCGCGGCAGTTATGGCACGGTATAGAGATGTTTTAGGTCACGATTGTATGAGTTTTTCCAGGGGGCGTGGCGTCCATAGGCCCATACTTTATAAACAGCTTTATACTTTATATACGTAAATAGAGTATCCACTTCATAAAATGTCACGCTGTGTTGAAAAAGCAATAGAACAGATTGTCCTGCCACAGTAAACACCACTTGTTCATTTTGATTAATACTTATGCCTAAATTGATTTTTCTCGGTCGGCATTTAGAGCCTCAGTTGGCAAATGAAGCATCAAAGGTACTAGAACAAGGGTTGGTCCAGAATAAATTTTCAATCGGCAAACTTTGAGCTATGGGTTTGCTGACTGCAAATGTATCATGTTTCTAAGCACTGAAGTCGTTTGTTTGTTATAAGTCGTTTATAAGCTGCGGTTTCGGGAGGCAGTTGTCCCTACCCCCCGTCCCCGTCCCCCCGCCCGCCTTGTCTGGTCATATTATAGTTGTATCGGTAAATTTCCCAGCAACATTTTTTTTGCGCCCCCAACTCTGATGTCAGTCGGCAAATTGGCTCCACACCCCGACACAGGGCGGATTTCTGAATGTTATCCGGGCATTTTTCCCGCTTGTGTGACCACAAGGTCAATGTCTCGTAAAATTGAGGAGGGAGGCCAAATTCCTAAGGAAAAGGCAAATGATGAATGTTACCAGTTAATTGGTAGGTACATTCTTCAACAGTTTAGAGGATGAGGTACCTCTCAATCGAAAACTCATTCGAGTAAGGATTCTCAATCTAATCCTGTCATGTTCAGCAAAGATTAATTTCACAAGTGTCTGATTCTGCCAAAAAAAGAGGCAGAAATAGTCCCGATGTTATTTTATGTCGGAAACAGGAGTGTTGATGCGAAAATGGCGTCCACCCTGAAGTACCCGCTGATGATTGGGATTCAATTTATCAGATAGTTGTCCCACCATCTTATCGTGCAGAAATCATGAGGATAGCCCATAATCTGCTGATTTCAGGCCATCTAGGGGTTCGTAAAACCCAACATCGCATTATCCGCCATTTCTTTTGGCCAAAACTTCACAAAGATGTGAATCGGTTCTGTAAGACATGTCACACGTGTCAGATAGTGGGAAAACCTAACCAAACAATACCAGTTGCCCTGCTAATTCCAATTTCTGCCTGTGGGCAGTCCCTTTGATAAAGTTATCATTGATTGTGTCGGACCTTTACCCAAAATTACGTCGGGATACGTGTAGGCCTACCTCCTAACAATCATTGATGTTGTGACGAGATATCCAGAGGCAATACCTCTGCGAAAAATAACTGCAAGTTAAGTTTCTGAGGCCCTTGTCAAATTTTTCAAAAATGGGGCTTCCTAAAGTTGTGCAGCATGACCAGGGTTCCAATTTCACAAGTAGTTTGTTCAAGCAAGTTTTGCAATCAGCCTACCAGTATATCAACATTTTGACTGAATTTGACCCTTGCTGTCACAGAAGGGTTAACAGGAATGCATTGTGATAATGGCGTGGAATTTTTATGCAAATTATTTCGCCCGGGGTATGCTGAAGATTTGGGGTGTGGTTTCTGAACAGTTCACCACTAGACAGCAGAGATGTAGGAACCAGTATGTGAAACTGTGATTTTACCTGTGTGGCAATATTTGAATGTGTTTGTAGGGCACCATTTTAATGGTCTAGAGTTCAACCAGGCAAGGGTGAGACACACCATAAAGAATGGTGAAGACAAAAACAAACTACAATAGATGTAAGTAAACATTATTTTCGATTTATTTGTTTAAATGCATGGCAAATTCATATAACCATTTTTTAGTCTTTAATAAGGCTTCTTTCGAGATAAAATTAATTAAGACAGAGATTGAAAGTGCATAAAGAATAAGCATTTGAATTGAACTAAAACACTACACCAATTAATCATTGTTGGAACCAGGAGAGGACAAAGGGTGCATATGTGTCTCCTTTCTTTGGAAAGAATGTCGTATCCGACCGCCACTTTTTAAGGGCTTTTTTTGAATTTTTTTTGCAACCACTAACCAGTTTAAAAAAAATTATTCTATCGATTTTTGGTGGTACAGAAAGCGAAAACTTTCTTTAAAATCCACTTTTATGATGGTTTTCGGACTTTATTTCCCTTCTAAAAAAATCCTCCCATTCAGAAAATAGAAGGATCCTATTATAGTTGCCACTGCGCATGTACAATGACTGTGTTGGTCACTAATTGTGGAGTTTACAAGATCAGACTGAGGAAGTCATCGTATACCAAAAATGCCTGATTTTTCATGAAATAAATATCGTGGAATAAATTTAAGTATATGTCCATCATCATCCATATGTTCTCCACCTTACTTGGCAGGTAAGATTACTTTATTGGTTATATTGAATGAGAAAAAGTGGCGGTCGAATAAAACATTCTACTCCTTTCTTTGCTGTGCATGTAAATTTACCACACATTTTTAGTGTCTTCCTTTTTATCTATGTCTCACCTGTTTGCTGTGTGCCCAAGTGGCACGACCCCCATTTGTTAGCAAAATAGTATCTGTCGGTAAATTCACAAACTTGTTGGTATTTCTGAACTTCTGAACATCCGAACATCAGGAATTTAATCTGTATTTTGACATAGTTTGTCAGTTCATTTGAGTTTTGTGTCGGTAAAATATTTTTGGTCCCCCCCCCCCAACTCGGAAAATCCTGGCTAGCCACTAGTGTGCCCCTCCCCCTTTTGGAGACCCTGGATGCACATTGCAATTAATATTTGAAATGTAATGCATTACTTAAAAAATCGTAATCATACCACTCTGACCCTAAAACCTCTCCCCATCCCAACCTAAATGCCAGAGAAAAGCTTCGGCCAAAAAAAATAAGTCTGCAGTTTCTGGTCTCAGCGCCTGTCGCCTCAGGCCCGCACGTCAGCATTTTTAATTTTAATTTTTTTTGGCTATGAAACGATGTTAAATTGTAGCCAAAAATTGCTGGATCGATTGGATTTCTGCCGTGCTGTGCTTTAAACGACTTTCTCAAATAGGGGTATGATTTATGAACGTTTGCATAATTTGTGAGGCCTCTCCCCGCATATACAATGTATCATGTATTTCCCTGTTGGTCAAAAAAAAAAAAAAAAGCATCACTGCACTGGTTTTGAAGCTGACTGATCACCAGAAACCAAAGACTTTTTTTTTTTTGCCTTAATTTTTTTCTACGGTTTTTAACAAAGGTTAAAGCACTATATACATGTGTATTACTGGGTAGTCTCAGAAAATCATAAATGGGGTCATTTTAACGTTGAATTGATGATGGTATCAAACATCTCTTGAAATATTATTGTATGATGCGTTATCATTTATTACAAATATTCAAATTAATTACTTAATTAATATAATTAAAAAATGGGGTCATTTTAACGTAGAGTTGATTCAAATTAATTACTTAATTAATATAATGAAAAAATTACCTATACATAGATCGAAAGAATGTCAAATCCATCTGCCTCTTTTCAAGGTTTTCAATCACTAACCAGTTGAAAAGGTTTTTCCGATTTTTGGGGGTACAGAAAGCAAATTTAAAATACACCTTTATGATGGATTTTGGGTCTTATTTCCCTTCTTAAAAAAATCCTCCCCTTTAAAAAATAGAAGAATCCTATCATAGTTGCCACTGCACATGTCAGATGACCTTGTTGGCCACTGAGGGGGAGGTGATAAGATCCGACTGACATGATTGAAGAAGTCATTCTACACCACAAAAAAAAAAATAATAATCTGGAATAATATGAAGTATATGTCCATTATCATTTATATGTTCTCTACCTTACTGTGCAGGTAAGATTACATTGTTGGTTATAATGAGAAAGAAGGAGTAGCAGTTGGGGTTGACATTCTACCACCACAGGTATGTAAATAACATAAAATAAACACTTAACCCTCCTACTACTACAAGGGTCAAAATTTTGATATACTTGCCAAGTTATATCTAGTGTACTTAAAAGTCAAACCTTACGTGTACTAAGTACATTTACATGTCAAAATGAGTCGACCGTTTTTGACTGGTAAAAGCATTGTCTGGTATTGTTCAGGGTGGTCAAAATGACAGTAAAAACCAGTCAAAAATGCCCCTGTGTGCACATTTGGGTCAACAGTCAAAACAGGCAGTTGACTGGTTTTGACCTCTGTAGCAACTTTCCACTAAAGTGCAACAATATTAGGAGGGTTTAATGTGCATCATAATGTTCAAGACAGAGTAGAGTTGTCAGACTAGCAAAACCAGTATTCTTATTCACCTGTAGAATTACTCAGCTTACTGTTGGTAAAACAAAATAAAAATTCAAAATGTTCAGGTCTAATTTTTGTAGAAATGATAAGCAGAATATTTTGCTAGACAAATGCTTTTCAGGGGTGTGACTTGTCCGGATTTTTTCCAAATCGCAATGTTGTGATCCTCCGGATTTTAAAGATTTAAGCAATAAAGGAAAGCAAAGCAAAGCAAATCTCAGAACTATAGATTTCACCCCAGTGCTGTTCACAACAGTGGCCCCAATATCCCTAGCAAAATTTACGTGGATTTTACAAAACTGCCTAATCACACCGCTGGCTTTTGTTTAAAGGAGTTATATCTTCACGATCAGAGCAGGCATGCGGTTTGACACTGAATCCCGAAATGATAGTTTTAGATGAACCCACTGACTGAAAATAATACTCCATATCCCATGACTGTTGCATAAGTAAAGTATACTACTCAAAACAATTTAGGGAACACCGGAATAATCTGTTAAAGCAAGATCATTTATTTCAGATAAACACAATGTTTCACAGAATAATTGATGAGAAACAACTGCACAATGAAACAGATGATAAAGGATGCATGTAGTGATTACACATTTCATAACATGACTACTGAAAGAGAGAGGGGGGTTGCAAATGAAAATCCCGGTTCATGGAACATTTCAAACCTATTTGATGTTAAAAATCCGGTGTTCCCTAAATTGTTTTGAGTAGTATATGTATGTATTATGTACATGTTCCGTGTACAATATCATAACTACAGGTTCATGGGTTCATTATGCAGCCACTGGCTTATTACTTATGCAGCAGTCATGGAAATGGCATCTGGCGCGCCCCGTTATCTAGGACATAACTACAGGTTCATGGGCTCATTATGCAGCCACTGGCTTATTACTTATGCAGCAGTCATGGAAATGGCATTTGGCGCGCCCTGTTATCTAGGCCAGCGTGTGCTCGTAGGGTATTATTTTCAGTCACTGGGTTCATCTGAGTTCATCTAATACATGGTAATGGCATCTGGCGCGCCCTGTTATCTAGACCAGCGTGTGCTCGTAGGGTATTATTTTCAGTCACTGGGTTCATCTGAGTTCATCTAAAACTATTAGTTTGGGATTCAATGTAGCTGCAAGCCTGCTCTGATCGTGACGATGTACCCCCTTTTTAAGGAAAGGTACTTCCTGAGGAATAAGTAGACTGTGAAATTCTCTTTTGAGTAATTAATTCTGAAATAAACTGGTGGTTACACTAAACATTTTGATCAGTATGCTCTGATCGTCTTCACAAAAATGCCGGACTCTGGGAGACTCTGCTGCTTAAGTAGACTGCCGGGGGATTTGCGCGAAGACTGGATGCTGGAAGATTAGTGCCCCGTTACATTCAGGTGGGAATTGGTGGAACTAGGATCCTTAGAGTGGGGTGAGAGGAGTGTGTTCTCACTGAACTGAATCAGTAATGTAAGATTATAATTAAGTTATTTTGTAACCAGGTAACGACCAAAGGTGTACACTCCCTTTAACCATAACTAACCCCAAATCCTCCAAAATCCTTTTCCTGGATTTGCCTGATTTTGATTGATTTAGTACTCCACAGTATAGCCCAGTAAATAGAGCATGTAGCCATGTGTACCAAATCCATCAAACTCCACTGGCTGCTTTTGATGGATTCAGGACTGTGTATAGCCAAGCCATGGATGCTTTGCATTTGCTACTGTACCATTGCCATCAAAGTCCAACAACCGGGGTACCTTTTTACTGCATGTTGATGGATTTTGGAGGATTTGGGATGATTTCTAGCCAAAATGTCTATGGGGTTACAGTGAATAGAATGTCATATTACTAGTGCCATATCTATACCTAATATTAAACCTTATCTTTTGTGCCTTTCAGGTCAGTTTGACTCACAAAACAATGCTTTCGTTCATGGCCCATGGTTGTCATTTACTCACCTGACGGATTGAAATGAATCGATACAGGGAAAGGCTCAGCGTATGAACAGCTTGGCTCTCCTTGATTCAAGGGATCTTGCAAGATATCTTCATCATGCACGATTTCCATGGGTACTTCAGGTAAACTTGGCTTATTGACTTCAACGGGTAAGTCGTTTAGCTCCAGGGGCAACGCAGTGATCCCGACCGGCACAGGCTCTTCCGGAATTAAATTGGTACCAAGTAAATCAGATTGGCGTTCTTGCAAGTTCTTCATCCTACGCTTGGTGGTTGCAGGGGACACACACACCTTGAACTTATTCAACTTCAGTAGAGTCTGAAAAAAGAAAAACTCATTTGTATAATACACTGCTCATAAACTGTATGCCCATTCACACACAATATTACCAACACTGTTTAACAATCAATTAAAAAAAGTATAAGATTTAAGGCTTTGCATGGTGGAATATTGATATCTTTCGGTTTGCGGTAACACCATGTGTTTATCTCAACTATCGCGAAGCTGAGGTACAGGTTCTGAAAAAAACCCTTATCGCACAACTCGTATCTCAACTGTCGGGCAACTCGTTTTTTCTCTACTGTCGCTAAGTGAGAAGTATGGTTCAGGGACAACCATGGGGACTTCATGGGTTAATATGGTTCAGGGAGAACCATGGGGACTTCACGGGTTATTCTCTGGAATTATACATGATGTCCATGGGTACTTCAGAATAACCCGTTTAAATTTGTTTTTAAAAGTATTCTATCGTTCATGGCCTCGGACACTTATTAAAAATGTTCCCATAGACATACTGATATTCGAATGGAAGTGCCCTTTACTTAGGAAAAGTGGCCTTCCCCTACTAGAATAAAATTTCAGGCCTGAACCTTTAACAATCATTACATATTAGGGTGAACAAAAGTCATACAAAACTATCAAAAAATACAACTTACAGGGGTGTAATTTGACAAAAGTAAAAAAAACAAAAAAAACTAGAGATTCAGAGTTTGTTTTGACACAAACTCTAGGTGTTCGGGAGGGTGTAAAGGTCAAATTGGGGTCAACTTTGTTTAAATATTTTGTGACAATTAACGATCTGTACAATGGTGCAAAGATTGTGAATTTACCTCTTGTGGAAGATTTTGTTTTAAATATTAAACTTTGACTTCCGGTTTGGACAGGAAGTAAGGTCAAATTGGGGTCACTCACAACTCGTGTTTCATCTACTTGTTAAGTTCGAAGTACATGCCAAGTTTCAAGTTCATGTGAAGTTTGCAAGTAGAAGAAGTAAAAAAAAACCGAACAAAAACAATAGGTGTTTTGGGTACATACCCGAACACCTAAAAATCCTGAAAAATGGGTAGCGGGCCTGGGTCTCCCTTTGGTCTATTGGGCACAGCCCACTGAACCTCCTGGATGTTTATTTTTGGAGGATTTACAGACTCTCTACATCCACATGAACAAGAAATTAGAGGTTTGGACACAATACAGACTACTACTTTCTTTCATCGGTGGCCACTTCTCTTCTTTCAAGAAAATTCTGAAGCAAAGGGAGATTTATAAAAAAAATCTGAGAAATCACAAGCTTGAACTTACTCTGTATGGGGCGCCCTCTTTCATGAGAATTAGGGACAGAGCTTGTGGAAGTAAGCTCATTAAACATTCTCTTTCATACAGCAGAGAGCTTCCGGCCAGGACAACTGAAGGAATGTTATCTTCTGAACATCCACTCACAGTCTGAAGAAATCTAAGCAGGAGAGGTGCATGTTCCTTCCATTCTGTAGTGACTTTGTTAAGCTTTGGAGGAGAAAATTAAAATTGAAACATTTCAATGTTTAATGTCAAACCAGAAACATAGAAAGTAATCAGGGCCCAGCTTTGAAACTGTGAGACACTGCTAGGTGAACCAGAAACACTGGTGTAAAATCCATCTCTTTCTCGTTAAGTGTTCTGGGTTCTTAAATGTGCACTGTGCATAATACACAGAACCTACGGCTTAACGTCTCATATCTGACGGACATGGCATTGTTAGGTAACAGTAACACACATACCTCCCTGACACTCGACTCATGTATGCATACTCGGCTAATGATACACCACAGTCAGTCTGAATGGTCTCTCGGCCAAGAATGGACCGAGGTGAATAATGCAATGCACTATGCTTAGTTGAAGATAAAAAAAAAAAAAGTAGTTCACTTACGTAATAATACAAACTTTCCAAATGCAATACAGGATCTCGGAGCACTGAGGGATGCCTTGACGAGCACAACTGTTTAATTTCCCTGTTGAGGTCTTTGAACACGTACTCCCTCATCGCATCTGCAGCACCAGGAAGGTTGGTAAAACATTTAGGCAGTTTCTTGATGGTACGTTCGTGGAGTATGGACTCAACAAACTCCTTAGTTTCCTTAACCACTAGAAAGCTTTCCTTTTCTGACTCGGGCTAAAATAGAAAAATTCCAAATTTAACAGATAAGTTCCATATTGCACGTCTCATTTGTCATGTCGCTATTAAACCTACCAAAATATTCAAAATCTTATGAAAATGCAGTTGATATCAACCCTCTCTTAAACAGCCAAATGTTAACCCCAAAAAATATATATAAATAAATAAAATAGTTATCATAAAATAAACCAAAAAAAATGCTCACTTGAGTTTCAATGAAAGCGCTCGTTCTTGCTTCCTGTGCATGATCCTCTCCATAACCAACACATGTTACCAAATTATCATCGTCGTCGTCGCTGTAGTCTGACATTGTCTCTATTTCTCCAAAGGAAAGAAACTGTCTTTCTTCACCTGAATCATAGAGGAAAAAAAAACACCTAATGGTCAGTCACTCTTTGCATGGTGAAAAGGATAAGTACAGAGTGTTTGCGGTGATACCATCTTTTGAGTAGTTAATGAACTGAAGATAGTGACTTTAAAGGGAAAGTTATATTATTATCACTGTTGTGGGTTAAGGTGATATTTTCCTGGATTGTGGAAATTTTGGAAAAGTAAAAAATATATCTGCTTACGCTTTTTCCTAGTGTAGATTTCCCTACATTGCTTTTCAAAACCTCTTTGTCCCCTATCAAAAACTCTTTGTTTCCGCTCTTCCATTTCCGCTTTCTTGAATGCCTTCTTGCGCGCTTTGGTCTCCTTCTTGAGCTGTTTAAATCTGTGTTTCTCCTGTTTTCTTTCAAAAGCCTTCAGGCGATGACTTTCTCTACGTTCGTTTTCATAAACCTTGGGCTTTCTCTGTTGACAATATTTAAACAAAATGGATGTTTAAACCAAAATCCTCCAAGGGGAATTTTTTGGGGAAAATTCAGTATTGTTGGAAACTGGTCCTTTCACCTCTTCAAATGGGACAAAATTACTACCTGGCAAGAAGAACAGGCCATAAGTGCTGAATATGAAAGATCAACAAAAAATGCATGGTGCATTTTAAAGATAAGGACATGTTTCCAAAAGTGCACTGATGGATTTTGGAGGATTCAGGAAGGTTCTTAGCCAGGATACCTAGGGGTTAGGGTGTAGGAAGGTTCCTAGCCAGAATACCTATAGGGGGTTAGGGTGTGGGAAGGTTCTTAGCCAGGATACCTAGGGGTTAGGGTCAAAGCCACTATACACTATTTGTTGTCTAAAATAAATCTGGTCAGCTTTAAAAAATCACAAGGTGTGAAGTTAAGGTGGTGAAATACATCCCCAGAAATATTTATGTCTGTTGAGGTGATACTGTTTGTGGAATTAGTAAAATAATTTCTAAACTGAATTTTCAAATTGAGATGAAAATATTTTAGGTTAGAATGAATATGATAAATCTGATTGAATTTTTAAAATTGTTTTGTTAATGAAATGAAATAAGCCGAGGCTTTCACAGGTTGCTTTCTGTTCTTTTCTCTTGATATTGTAAGCTGACATCTTGTACCCTGTCTCCAGACTGACATCCCCTACACCATTTTTATTATCACTTCGACCTCCAGACTGACATCACCTAGACCCATTTAATTATCACTTAGACCTCCCCTTAATTATAATATAAACAAAATAACTCCACAGTTGTAAGTGACCAGATCCCATTATTAGTATATACATGTTATTTTTAGATTAGAATACTCAGTTCGTCGCTCTCGCTCTCGCTAGTCCAATAACTTTGTGACCCTACAGTCAGTATTGAGTATAAGAATAGATTTTGTACTTCTTGTTATAGCCACGGAGAAATAAATAAAATATTCGTTCGGCCCAAGAAGCTTCTCTTGTAAGTGTAAATTCTTCATCTGGTAGCACCCCTCTTTTTAAGTGTTACAATATGTATAAAGGCATTTACAGACACTGTAATATATTAGCTTTAAAATCTCATCTTACTTTGTCCTTTAGTTTCAGCTGTGGCCGTTTTTGTACAGAGGGTTCAACATTGACATCACAGTTCCTTGGTTTCAGCTTTGGCCGTTTTTGTACAGAGGGTTCAACATTGACATCACAGTTCCTTGGTTTCAGCTTTGGCTGTTTTTGTACAGAGGGTTCAACATTGACATCACTTTTTGCTTTATGCTGACTCATTGTTCTTGATTGAATCGCAGGTACAACGGAAATAAAGTCTACTGGGATATCTAAATCAACAAACCAAAAAAGACAATTGAAATGAATACCCAGTCACGAGGCATGAAGGTCGAGGCATGAAGGTCGAGTCCAAGTCTCGAGCCTTGAATGTGGAATCCGAGTCACAAGTCATAAAGGTCAAGTCATAAGTCATTTACAAATAAAACTTGAGCACAAACACTAAATATTGAATTCAGACCACAGCGATTCTGCACCCATTAGGACTCGATAACCGGCCTGTCATCATCAAGTTCAGTGGGCAAGATGTCAAGGCTAGTTAGCAGGAGGTCATCGGATTTATTCCTGCCCTAGTAGAGCATTTTCCTCCAGAAACTCATTAAGCACATGCTTCATAAATACGTCAGTGAAGGGCACATATATTAAATCAAATATACATTATTCTTGATAGCCATAGATTTGTACCTGGATCTCTGGCTCTCTTGACACGCAGAGACTCCCTGCTACCTTTCTTTACCTCTTTCTGTTGAGAAATAAATAATAATAATAAACATGATAATATTAGAGCAGAAGGTAGTCATTCAAGGGTTTCCCGATTGGGTCTAATGGTATCCTCATTGGGAGAATCGGGTTCCAATCAGGATAAACGTATATACCAATCCAGATAGTATAAATGACATGGACCCTGTGAGTCATAGTAGGGCAGAAGAATTCTTTGTCCCCCAAGGGTTTCCCGATTGGGTCTAATGGTATCCTCATTGGGAGAATCGGGTTCCAATCAGGATAAACGTATATACCAATCCAGATAGTATAAATGACATGGACCCTGTGAGTCATAGTAGGGCAGAAGAATTCTTTGTACCCCAAGGGTTTCCTGATTGGGTCTAATGGTATCCTCATTGGGAGAATCGGGTTCCAATCAGGATAAACGTATATACCAATCCAGATAGTATAAATGACATGGACCCTGTGAGTCATAGTAGGGCAGAAGAATTCTTTGTCCCCCAAGGGTTTCCTGATTGGGTCTAATGGTATCCTCATTGGGAGAATCGGGTTCCAATCAGGATAAACGTATATACCAATCCAGATAGTATAAATGACATGGACCCTGTGAGTCATAGTAGGGCAGAAGAATTCTTTGTCCCCCAAGGGTTTCCTGATTGGGTCTAATGGTATCCTCATTGGGAGAATCGGGTTCCAATCAGGATAAACGTATATACCAATCCAGATAGTATAAATGACATGGACCCTGTGAGTCATAGTAGGGCAGAAGAATTCTTTGTCCCCCAAGGGTTTCCTGATTGGGTCTAATGGTATCCTCATTGGGAGAATCGGGTTCCAATCAGGATAAACGTATATACCAATCCAGATAGTATAAATGACATGGACCCTGTGAGTCATAGTAGGGCAGAAGAATTCTTTGTCCCCCACGGGTTTCCTGATTGGGTCTAATGGTATCCTCATTGGGAGAATCGGGTTCCAATCAGGATAAACGTATATACCAATCCAGATAGTATAAATGACATGGACCCTGTGAGTCATAGTAGGGCAGAAGAATTCTTTGTCCCCCAAGGGTTTCCTGATTGGGTCTAATGGTATCCTCATTGGGAGAATCGGGTTCCAATCAGGATAAACGTATATACCAATCCAGATAGTATAAATGACATGGACCCTGTGAGTCATAGTAGGGCAGAAGAATTCTTTGTCCCCAAGGGTTTACAGATTGGGTCTAATGGTATACACCTTGGGAGAATCGGGTTCCAATCAGGATAAACGATAATACCAATCCAGATAGTATAAATGACATGGACCCTGTGAGTCATAGTAGGGCAGAAGAATTCTTTGTCCCCCACGGGTTTCCTGATTGGGTCTAATGGTATCCTCATTGGGAGAATCGGGTTCCAATCAGGATAAACGTATATACCAATCCAGATAGTATAAATGACATGGACCCTGTGAGTCATAGTAGGGCAGAAGAATTCTTTGTCCCCCAAGGGTTTCCTGATTGGGTCTAATGGTATCCTCATTGGGAGAATCGGGTTCCAATCAGGATAAACGTATATACCAATCCAGATAGTATAAATGACATGGACCCTGTGAGTCATAGTAGGGCAGAAGAATTCTTTGTCCCCCAAGGGTTTCCTGATTGGGTCTAATGGTATCCTCATTGGGAGAATCGGGTTCCAATCAGGATAAACGTATATACTATAGTTTTCAATGATCTATTGAACTCCTACGGTTTATACCAACTGGTTCCATTCGTTACCCATACGTCAGGAAACACACTTGATTTGATTTTGTCTCGACAAGATGCCGGTAATGATATTGTAGTATCGAATGTGGACGCAGGACTTTTTCTATCGGACCATCGATTCATTACTGCGAATATATCTACATCTCGTCCTCCGCTTGTTCGCAAAGAGATAAGCTTCCGCCGAATTAAAGCCATTGACCATGACTCATTAAGGTTAGATTTGACAAAGTTGTCTCAACATATTAATTCAAGTTGCGACTTCAATGAAATGGTAACTACCTATAATATGGAACTTAAAACCACACTTGATAAGCATGCTCCATTGAAGAGCAAAGTAGTCACCGTCCGCCTAAGGTACCCTGGTTCGACAATCGAGCTCAAAAGCTCAAAACTACAACTAGAAATGCCGAAAAACACTGGCTGAGACACAAAACTGATACTAATTATAACAGATTCTGCACTCTACGTAATGTATAAAAACAACATCTTCAACATAACAAGATCTTTAATTTGAGAGATAAAATCACCTCATGTGGCTCGATTCCAGAACCCTTTATCAAATTGTTGCTCGTCTCACGGGTTCAACAAAATCAAATCCGCTTCCAGAATCCACATCAGATGTTCATCTGGCGGGTGAATTTGCACACTACTATTATGACAAAATTTACTCAATTCGCTCAGATTTAGATCAGTATCCTCTATTCAACCCACAACATCGAGATGTTAAGAAATTCAAGGCTTTCACATGTAGATGATGAGGAAGTCAGCAAAATTATAATGAAGTCAAAACCAACAACCTGCAATTTGGACCCGATCCCTTCGTCTTTGATCAAAAGGCATTGTGATATTTTTACACCTATCATTAGTTCAATTATCAATGCATCATTTTCGTGTGACTTTCATACTAGTTGGAAAAATGCATCCGTAAAACCGTTGTTGAAGAAGTCTGATGCTGAGAAAACTATCGCTAACTACCGACCAGTTAGTAACCTGCCTTACTTGTCCAAATTGACAGAAAAAGCATCCATGATTAGTTTCAACCAACATCTCAATGACAACAACCTCCTCCCAGAGTACCAAAGCGCATACCGAGCACAACATAGTACAGAAACTTTACTCGTCAAATTATTCAACGACCTCCTTCACAACTTTGAATCCAAACGCCTAACACCCCTCATCGGGATTGATTTAAGTGCGGCTTTTGACACGGTCAACCACGATCTACTACTCAGAATTCTGGAGTCCAGGTTCGGTGTATGTGGAGTGTGGTTTGAGTGGACTAGGTCATATTTTATTGTTAGAACCTTCGCCGTGTGTATTAAGAACAGTTACAGGCATCCTAGAGCTTTGGATTTTTCGGTACCACAGTGTAGTATCAATGGACCCATATATTTTTCTTGTTATGCTAGCACGATAGAAACAGCTATTGATGACAACCTTCAACTGATAGGATATGCTGATGATCACTGTGTTTATGGGCCATATAATCCCGGTGACAATCATTCCGAGCATAGTATGACATCATCATTGTCATCTACAATGTATGATATTAAACAATGGATGTGTCAAAATCGAAACTTAAAATGAAACGATTCTAAGTCCGAACTCATAGTATTCGGAAGCAAAGCATTGTTACTAAAATGTCATCTTGATGAAATCATCATTGATGAATGCTCAATCGCCGATCAGATACTATTAAACTACTCGGAGTTCAACTAGACCAACACCTCACTCTAAAAACATATATCTTCTAAAGCTCGTGTTGCTGCATATGGAATGCACAACCTCAAAAATTACGCAAATATCTGGACATAACCTCATCTCTCAAAATAGCTAATAGCCTTATATTTTCTCACATGGATTATGCTAATTCACTTTTCATTAATTTGCCTAAATCATCATTATGGCCACTACAACGCATACAGAACCAAACTGCTAAAATTATCCTTGGCAGATCGAAGTTCTCAAGTTCCACAGACGCTCTCAAGAAATTGCACATTCTTCCCATACATGTCCGCGCTGAGTACAAATTGGTCGTTCTCGTGTACAAGTGTCTTCACCACCTGGCACCCCCATATCTTGCGAATTTAATTCGCCACGTGAAAGCCATTATTCTACGTTCTGCCAGTGACTGTGTATTACATGTTCCGTTCACGAGAAATGCCACATTCCGTGACAGATCTTTCAGTGTCGCTGGGCCCAAATTTTGGAACGATCTGCCGAACAATGTGAAGAACTGCGATACGCTTGAATGCTTCAAATCAAAACTAAAAACCTTCCTGTTTGCACGAGCATTTTCTTGAGTATTATGTTTCATATGCTTGTGTGTATTTGTATATTTGTATAATTTGTATTTCTATTCTTTTTTTGTAAAGCGCCAGTGAATGCTTTTCAACTGCAGTATTGAGCGCTATACTAAATTGTATAAACATAAACATAAACATACCAATCCAGATAGTATAAATGACATGGACCCTGTGAGTCATAGTAGGGCAGAAGAATTCTTTGTCCCCCACGGGTTTCCTGATTGGGTCTAATGGTATCCTCATTGGGAGAATCGGGTTCCAATCAGGATAAACGTATATACCAATCCAGATAGTATAAATGACATGGACCCTGTGAGTCATAGTAGGGCAGAAGAATTCTTTGTCCCCCAAGGGTTTCCTGATTGGGTCTAATGGTATCCTCATTGGGAGAATCGGGTTCCAATCAGGATAAACGTATATACCAATCCAGATAGTATAAATGACATGGACCCTGTGAGTCATAGTAGGGCAGAAGAATTCTTTGTCCCCCAAGGGTTTCCTGATTGGGTCTAATGGTATCCTCATTGGGAGAATCGGGTTCCAATCAGGATAAACGTATATACCAATCCAGATAGTATAAATGACATGGACCCTGTGAGTCATAGTAGGGCAGAAGAATTCTTTGTCCCCCAAGGGTTTCCTGATTGGGTCTAATGGTATCCTCATTGGGAGAATCGGGTTCCAATCAGGATAAACATATATACCAATCCAGATAGTATAAATGACATGGACCCTGTGAGTCATAGTAGGGCAGAAGAATTCTTTGTCCCCCACGGGTTTCCTGATTGGGTCTAATGGTATCCTCATTGGGAGAATCGGGTTCCAATCAGGATAAAAGTATCTCCCAATCAGGATAGTATAGTTGACATCAAGTAGGGCAGCAGGTGTTTTTTTTTCACCCAAGGATTCCTGACAACTTAAACATGTGGACGTGATAATTGGTCTGTCATTGTGTTATTGTTTAACCATGTTGCTTACTTCAGGTTTAGAGACTTTCTGGCTTTTTTCCTCTTGGACGACTTGTGTTAAATGCTCTTTGTTTCCTGAAAACCAAAATCAGACAACAAATGAAAATCAAACATGTAATATTACACCAACCAATTCTATTGGATCCACACTAGATATACATGTTATTCTCATTATAACCCCTGAGACATCTGCAGAAAAACCATTCTCATTTCGCACTAAGATTCATTTGTAAAACTTGTAGCTTTGCATGGTGAAGAGGACAAGTAAAGACTATTTGTGGTGACGCCATGTGAAATTCTCAATTCAGTAATTAGTTCTGAAAAGAACTGGAGGTTGAAAAGATTTATTTAAAATGCATGATTCTGGTTTAGTTTTTATTATGAGCTTCATTTGTGAGGGGAAAGGGGGATCTGAAGCCCAGTCTTGTCTCCCGTGGTGTTGGAGGGAGTGTGGATTGAAAGAGAAGGTAGCATACCTTGAAAGTTTCTCATTGCCTTCTTTATGTAGTAGGTTTTACGCTTCTGATCCCTGTCCTTCAATCTCTTCAAATTATAGCTTGATCTCATTTTGCGCTTCTGTTGAACAAAACATGTTTTTAAAACCGTCAAGTTTCTGTGTAGATAAATCTGTAACACTTCACTGACATAATGTTGGAGAGAGTATACGAGATGGAAATCTACCCAACGTTATTCCAGTATTCCACAACCCAGACCAAAGCATTGTCCTCTTAATGCGCATGTACAATGAGTATGGTAACAGGTTTGGCTAGTGCTTGAGGTAAATGTGACGTGAACTAGATGAGACCAAGCTAGCAGAGAGTTGTTAAACAGTATTCATTAAATGTGCATCGTGTGTTAAGTACATCTTGCGCATGCAAGCAAGTTATCCGGAATGCGCTACTTCTGTTGAGACTTTGCGCATCTGTCTGGAATACAACATCATGAATGGCCCAAATCCATTGTTCTTGGATGCTATGCCATGGACCATGCTATTACACAACTAGCACACTTTTTGATTCTCTTTGATTTGAAAACAATCTGTATCTTGTACAAATTCCGGAAAGAATGTCGTATCCGACTGCCACTTTTTAAAGGCTTTTTTGGAATTTTTTTGCAACCACTAACCAGTTAAAAAATTATTCTATTGATTTTTGGTGGTACAGAAAGCAAAAACTATCTTTAAAATCCACTTTTATGATGGTTTTCGGACTTTATTTCACTTCTAAAAAATCCTCCCCTTCAGAAAATAGAAGGATCCTATTATAGTTGCCACTACGCATGTACAATGACTGTTTTGGTCACTAATTGTGGAGTTTACAAGATCAGACTGACATGACTGAGGAAGTCATCGTATACCAAAAATGCCTGATTTTTTATGAAATAAATATCCTGGAATAATTTGAAGTATATGTCCATCATGATCCATATGTTCTCCACCTTACTAGGTAGGTAATATTACTTTATTGGTTATATTGAATGAGAAAAGTGGCGGTCGAATACAACATTCTACCCCATATTCCTTTATTTCTTCCTCAAAACTAGTTTTGCTTGATTTTGATGGACTGGACTCAGTACAGCGTATGCACAACCAATAATACTTTACATGAGTTTCCCCAATTCCATAAAAATTCCAAAGGTTTGGTGGTTGTGCTATGATACATTAACCCTCCTACACATGGATGCCACTCCAATCCACAAAATGCTGTTCTTTAGCAACCTTCAGTACATACATGTACAAGCCTGCTGTCCTTTCCAAGTAATCTTACAAAGTCAACTGTGTGCCACTGAAGGCCACTGTAAATGTTTGAACATATTAGTATGGCATACAATGTATCGATGGGAGACCACTTTACCCTGCAATCTCAGTGGTGTGACAGTGCACAGAAGGGTAACCATAGGAGGCCACTGGCAACAGCTAATAGCTTGGAGTGGCCTGAATGGGTTGTTTCAAAAATTGCACTGATTGTAGGAGGGTTAACGGAATGTGATGGATTCAGGAAGGTTCTCATCAAAAATGCCTACGGGAGGTTAGAGTTTTAAAATATTACTATTTTACCCTCTCAAAATTTGCTTACTTTTACTTTGCTTTTTTTTCTGAGTCTCTCAACTGCATCTTGACTATTTCCCTTTTTCAGGTTGTTTACATTGGCTGCCGACAGGACACTTTCCTCATCTCTGTTTCTGATGTCCTTTGCCGAGTCGTCTGCATCACCTGCTTCAGCTGATTTGATGTGGTTGTCTTCATTTCCTGTGCTCTGTGCAGAGTGATCATCACCATCATCTACTGTCGCTGGCTGGAATTGGACAGGGGAGACCTCCTCTATCAAGACATCAACACTGTCTGCTTTCCCCAGCTGAATTTGTTCAATAACATTTCCCTTGTCGCCTTCTGAACAATCATTATTGCCTACCACGTGATCATCTTCAACTGCTGTAAACGGTACGATTCGTCCAAAGTCATCTAGAATAGATGAACCTACAAGTGAATCATCAATAGATACAAAAACAATTTTAAGTTAATTAGATCTTGCAACAGACTCATAATAAAATTGTTTGATTGTAATAAATCAAAATTATGTGAAAGCGCTATGCAATTTTACTCCTGAAAATGTGACACATGACATCAATTGTTTACAAAAACATCCTCAAGGTCAAACCATGAAATGGAAAAGCTGTACAGTGGCCTATGGTAGTGTATAAACCTCATGACATAAAACACAATAAAGGGGGCCACTTTCCTACCGTCACGTTAGCAGTTTTTCTAATGGTTGTAATTTTTTTTTAAATATCTGAAACCACCCAAAAAGAATTTCAACATTTGAATAGACATGCATGCTTATCCTAAAGATAATTTGAGTTGATTATTACTATTATTTTTTTAATTACCCTAAAATTTCCATCAACAAATGGACGGAAAAGTGAGGTAACTTTTTCTGTCCAATTTTTATGGAAATTTGAGGGTAAAAAAATAAATAAAAAAATAAAATAAATCAACTCAAATTAGTTCCAGTATAAGCCTGCATGTCCATTCACATGTTGAAACACTTTTTGGTCGGTTTCAGGTACTTAAAAATAAATAACAACCATTGGAAAAACTGCTAACGTGACGGATGCAAAGTGGCCCCCTTTATTGTGTTTTATGTCTCATACATTGACGTCACAAACTAAAGGGCGCCCTCACTCAGGTGCAAAAGAAAGTCCCTCATTGGTTCATGTATGCGCGCTTCACATACACACACAAACACAAAGGTGCATTCAAAGTCACAGCACACATGCATGAACCAATGAGCGACCTTCTTTAACCTCCGAGCGAAGTACCCTTCACTTTGTGACATATGCATTTAAGGTCTATTTTTGGAGATGTCAACACAATGTTTTTATTTATCTTTTGTTCTGTAACTGCTCCCCATGTTACGTGTATGATGACAGATGGAAAACGTTAATCAGGGGAACACGAGGAGAGGACACAATATGAGAAATATAGTGCAGGGAATTATCAGTTACAGAGTTCGCTAAGCATTTAACCAAAACTTTGATCGGTTAACTGAAAGGTGGCCCCCGACGGCCACACAAATTAGATAGTCGGCAAATGTGTACACATTTTCAATCAAAAAGCATCAATAAACTTCCCACAATGATTGTTTAATAACTAATGCGGCAAAACAAAGTCTAGAACAAAAAAATTGTTGTTTTTTAAATATTGGTTTCAGTTAACCGGTTAGCAAATTTCTAAACGGTTTGTGCATTTTCGGTCCGGTTAACCGTCTCAACAGTAAAATCTACCACCTTGACACTTGGCTGGATCTTTCTCCATTGCTGGCCTGTGGATTTCGCCTTGATAAGATAACCCAGGGCCAGGCTTTGCAGGTCGCCTTCGATCACCTCACTTGCCCTTTTCCTTCAGAATTTGCTGATCAATAAAACATTACAGAACATCCATTAAATTAAAATAAGGTGATACAATCCAAATTTTATGGGTCACACAAAAGATGTAGGCCTATGACTTGTTAAATATTATTGTATGCATGTCGACAATAATAATATAATAAAGGGAGAACCACACCTGCTGAGACAATGTCAATGCCGCATAGACAGTCATAACTAGTACTACTACTACTGTACTACTACTAGTACTACTACTACTACTAGGCCACTACTAGTACTAGTACTAACCATGGAGGAAGGAAACTATTTTCCTTCCTCCATGTACTAACACTGCACTGTAATACTAACAGTTAACCCTAACTCCCTAGTATAGACAACAAAGCCAATTGGAGGATTTTGAAGTATTTTTATTGTTTTAATACAATGCCTAGGCCGGGAGTTACTGTTGTTAGGGTTAACGTTAACGTTCGTACAATCATTATGATTACGTCTGGTACTTGGGGGTTCCCCGAAATTCTTCCTCTTGCGCGCATGATCATTGCCGTAAGTGGCATTGAGAATGTCAAGAAGGGTTATTTCAATTTACACATTTCCTCATTCAACTTACAACCCAAAATATGCCGAGTTTGCCTTGCCCTTGGCCGGCCTGCACCTGCTTTTCTTCGATGGCCGCCCTATAGCTAACGTTAAGTTAGCGCCCTCATGTGATTGCTGATTTTCTTGTGTAAAAGCTGGGGGAAGGGGGGGGGGGGCGGGCGGGTAAAGTTGTTCCCGTCTTCAATTATCCTCATACAATAGTACAAAAAGGATGGATACGAGCCTCGTACGGCACAGAGCAATGTTTTTTCGGAAATGTTTAGATGCGAAGCAATGATCCCAGGGTAATTGTTGTATTATAAAAAGTTAAAACTTGTTTTGCGCTTAGTTGGTTTTCCTTCCTCCATGGTTAAGCGAAGTAAAAAAAAACATGTTTAGCGTCCCCGCCCGCTTCCTTTTTGGGGGCCGCATGGATTTTATTTTTTATTTTTACCAATAAACCCTTTCACGGTAATGTGCGCCATGTTTTTGACGGGGCAAAATTGTTTATTTCGAACACTCGTTGCCGTCTGCGACCCAGCGCTCGAACTTCACGTACATTCATGAGATTAAAAAAACGTAAAATGTCAACCGATCCATCGGAAAATAAAATACTTGCAAGTCACAACTTCTAATTTATAGATTCTGTCTGTCCTGTGCAATCTCCAGTCCAAGTACGTACATTTTTGCATGGCCCCATATCCATCCGTGTGTTTCGGGTTTATTTCCCGCCGTGCGTGGCCAAGCCATCCGGCCTTCTATACCATGTAGACTTGATTTCAAGTCTGAGATCGCGGTTATTTTTGTCTACATCAGCCACGCAAAACGTCGTTTACCCCTACTGGCTATCATGCACAGCCCTAACTCGATCTCAGACTTGACCCTCTTGTGTTTGTGGGATATTCATGTATTCATAGCTAAAATTTACATAATAATACGGATGCTAGAGTAAGAGATGACCAATCAGGAGGCCACAAAAACCTTGTAGGCCGCGTCTATTACTAACAGGTTACACTCGCTTAAAATTCTTTCTGTAATATTCATTCGATATTAAATTTGCATAGTGCTTGGTACGTAAATAGTATTTGAAATGATAGGTAAATGTAATGAGATCTTAGAGTTGTAAAAAAACACAAAATAAAATATATAATTCCTTCTCTACAAAAAACGTCTTACCTACAGTTTAAATGGAATCGTTGAGTACATCTCCAATTGCATGTAGAAGGTTTAGTTTGAATATTCATGTCATGGAAGGCTTTCCGACCAATCAGATTGTTCCGTCCACTTTTGGACTAATTCGCAATAGGGTGTGTACAAACGTTACCGACATACAACATTCCTAATTAAGTCTGTGATCGAAGCTAGGTTAATACACAAGAGGGCGCTATTTAACAATCACAGACTATCTACCATGGAGCTATGGTACCACGAGTGCACTACTAACGTTAGTCTGGTTTCCAGGACCGGATACGTATATTTTATCGTCGTTGCCAAGTCGGGGAACAGACGGTATGAGCTCATGCAAGAGTGCGCACGTTCCATTAGACTCGGGGACAAGTCGTCAGCTCAGACAGTCGTGTTTTGTCTGTAGGCTAGGCGCCGCTGTATACATACCATGCAGCGCGGAACGATGTTGAAGCTAGCGGCAACTAAACTTGGCTATTAAATTATCCACTTGATTTCAAGTCTAACGTTCCATGAATGACGTGTTTCTCACAACCACAAGTACATGTACATGTACATGTACATGTATGTACAGTGTATGTAGACAGCTTGATATCGGCTGCCGATGTGTTAGCACTTGTCAAATGTTTGGAATTTTTAAAGAAAGCACTACAGGACACGGGATGGAACCTCAAGTTCAATGTATTTTTATTTTCCAACTTTAAATTTATTCGTGTGAAAGTGAGCCACAGGGTTTTAATACTGAACAAACTATTAATAAAACCACTGTAAACATGTTCAATATCTTGTCCAACATGTTTCTTTCATTATTGTGAGCTTGAACAGTGGAAAAACCAATGGTTGTTCGTAATTTAAAAAAGAATGGCGGCCATCTTGAAAATAAAAAATAAAAAATAAAAAGCCCCTCCCGCTTCCTTTTTTTTTGAGAAACCCGGACGCTAAACATGTTTTATTTACTCGGCCTAATATGCGCTTCAGAAACTGAACCTAAAATGTTGGATTTTGTCGCAAGTCTTCAAATGATAGATTTTCATTGAATTTTCTTGATAAGTACACATTTTTTACACTGTTTTTTATCATATTATAAAAGTTAAGGTTTAAAAAGAATAATGTAATTGGCCAAATGTCATTGATGGTTCAGTAATACTATAACCACTTTTGTACGGGTCACACTTATGCATAATGCATTTCGTGTTGACCTTCGTACACATGCGCACAACCTGTTTCCAATACTGCTCTGTGAATTGATTCGATTCAGAGAGCAGTATTAATATTGGAAACAGGTTCATGAACTGCGTGCGCGTGCGGTGGCGCCGCCTCTCGACCGCATCGTTTGTATTATTGTAGCATGCATGCAGCGCATGCGCATGCAGCCGGCCCAAGCCTAGCCTCTTCCCCTGATCGGAAACGGCTTGCATCTTTTGAAAGGTGAGCGCAGTGTCCAATTTCTACCGGATTTGAACGAATTCCTCACGATTTTAAAGGTAAGATCCCATTAAACCATGATCATGTAAGCCTTATCAGTTATATATTCTGTTGCCATAGATTTTTAAACGATTTGCAGATGTATTTGACACGGGTTTTGACTTTTGTAAGGCTCTATCAACTAGCGGGTACGCTGGCCAGCAGGAGCACAAACCACCTGTGAGGTCAGATCAGCCGGCTACTATATCGTCCATGTACGTAATTCGCCGCACTCGTGAAATGACGCACCTACCTTTGGCTTGGCATTTCTCTGAAAACTTACAAAATTATGGCGTATTACTGGTTGCATAAACTTATCTAAGTCGTGCTTGTTACAGAAATAAAAATTATAGTGAAATTGTATGATTTACTGGAAAGTTAGTGCTTGTGAAAGTGGAAAAAGTTGTTTAACCACTGAGTACTAGGCCTACTACTTGACTACTAGATTATAGATAGGCCTACAAATAGTAAGAGATTTACATGACCTCATTTTTTTTTCACGAACATCTGTGATTTTATTGTTCTATGCCGTCAACAAGCTGTTGTCTGTGGAAACCAAAATATATGAATGCTTTGCATTTGCAATGCTTTTTTAAAGAAATACTGATCCTCAAAATGGACACATTCCTTATAGAAGAAGCGAACGAAGACTACGTAATTCGTTGGTGTTTATTTCGATGGTAGTGGAAAATTATTGAGAAAATGAAACATTAATATCATGGTTATGAAAAGAAATCTTTTATTTGACAAAATGTTAACAGCATTTTTACACATTTCAAAGTTGTAAAGTACTTTTTGCAAAAATTTTAACCACCTTCCATTTTATTGGTCTTTCAAGAATATTGATTAAAAGTTTTGAGAGCTTCTCCAAATTATACCATTTCTGGAACCGGTTCGGTTCCAAAAAAAAAACCCGGTTCCGAGTCGGAACCGGTTCCAAGAGATTCAAACAAAAACATAAGGATTACAGACAAAAATAAAACATACGGTCTATTCAAACTTCGTTGCGTCTCTGATACGAAGGCGTTTCAATTTTCAACCGCAAATGCAGTGATGATAATTTTGTTTAATTTAAAATAAGTTTCAGAAACTTTAAGGAAACGTTAAGCTAAGTAAGAGATTTGTTCCCATTATCCTACCGTTAGCAAACAACGTTACAAGCCCTTCTGTACATGTACAATTGTACATGCCATGGCTTTGCAGGGGTGTTGGAGCAATCATAGAGGAGCAATTAAGCAATTGTACCACCCCCTGTACACAAGGTACCGTACCATCCATGCCTATTGAAAATACATTAAGAACACTAAAAACATGACTAATTCGTCAAGAGATTATCCATATTGCGGGGCCACCTTGATCATTCCACTTGTACTTCTCAAGACACGTGCTGTCAACATTTTTAACAACATCTCCATAACTAAAGTATCCATGTTATGGGGCCAATTTATAAACAACTCAGTGACGCACAATGATACTACTAATGCACAGTAGTACAGACATTGCGGTTTGCATCAGTTGCATGTGTGGCGCCACACGTTTGCTGCAGTCTAGAGTTACATTTTGTCGGTCACTCAGCAAAGAGAATCGGGTATTTTGACCGGAGCCGGTTCTCGGCTCTAGAGTTGGAGCTCAGACAACTAACTGTGTATTTCAATTGGAGCCGGGTTGGATTTGGAGTCGGGTTTTTTGCTGGAGCCGGCTCTGACTGGGACTCGGCTCCCAGCCGGCTCTGGGACTCGGCTCTGGGAACCGGGTATAGGACTCGGTTCCGGAACCGACTCTTGCGAGTACCCGGTTCTTTAAAAAAGTGGAACTGCGGTTCCGATTCTCAATTTGGAATCGGGTAGAACCGGGTACCCGCCGGAACCGCCCAAGCCTAATGTACACAACACTTTGAATTTGACATCTTGAACTTGCAAGGTGCTTGTTTAGTCATGAACTGAATGACCAGTTGAGGTCAGTTGAGGTCAATGAAATGACTAAAATGATTACTGAAGAAAATGGCTAAAAATCAGTCACTGGACAAAGTGACATCCCACAGTAAATTATAAAACTACATATGTTTAGTTTATTTCTCCACAGAATCACAAATAAATATTAATGATGCATTTCAGCAAGTAAATAATAATTATATTAAAATAAGAATTGATTCTACAGAAGGGAACCCATTGGAAGCAGAGCTTGTAGTCAAGGGTACCTAAATGCAAGCATAAACAGAAAATAATAGAAACACATAAAAGTTTTGACAATACATTCAGCACCCATGCTGCATTACACAATGTTACATAAGACAACAAAAGACACGTACAGTACAGACAAATACAGACGAGTACAGACAATGACAACTGACATATATGTGTGTTGCTTAAATTACAGGTACCTTAAATGTAGCTTAAATGTTTGTCCATCCTTTTTTATGCTTTTTCCCAACTTCAAAATACATGTAGGCGCTACATATTGTATCTATCCAGGTACATGTATCTTATGTGTGCATTAACCCTAATCATCCCATATCCTGCAAAATCCTCCAAGGGGCACTTTTGGGGAAAAATTCAGCACTGTTGGAAACTAGTACTTTCACCTCTTCAAATGGGGCAAAATTACTAATTGGCAAGAAGTACAAGCCATAAGTGCTGAATATGAAAGATCAACGAAAATGCATGGTGTATTTTGAAGATAAGGGCATACATGTATTTCCAAAAGTGCACCTTGATGGATTTTGGAGTTCTCAGGAAGGTTCCTAGCCAGAATACCTAGGGGGTTAGGGTTAAAGAAGGTTCCTAGCCAGAATATCTATAGGGGGTTAGGGTTAAAGAAGGTTCCTAGCCAGAATATCTATAGGGGGTGAGGGTTAATACAAACTGTACTTTAGTATACTCTGGTTAATGATAAAATGTACAATGTTAATCTTGCTCATTTACAATGTATGATTGATTCATTCTTTACATACATGTGCATACATACATTTGATGCAGAGTTGAGAGACTTCTTTGGGGTTAGAGGGGACTAAATACATGCAGTAAAATGCAGGCACATCTAGACTGGGGGTAGGGGTTCAGACCCCCATCTTTCATCTAAAATTTGCGGCTTTTCGCCCCTCCCATTTTCAAATGAACCTAAAATAGTTGTGCTTGATGTTGCCAAGATTAGTCATTGCAAGGTAATTATAAAAACTACACTTCAAAGGTTATCAATCTACTGCATATCTACTGCATTGTGTGCATTATGATCACACCCACTGTTAATATTACCTCTCCTAAGTGGTCATTCAACAACCTTTGTCCCGTCTAAGGTGGGCAAGCCCACTCATAAAACCGTGTCAGTACTGTTGGCAGTAGGGTCATTCCAGCTATGACATTACATAATAGTACAAATATACATGTATGCTGGTTGAAAAATTAAGAGAATTAACCATTTGCCCAAGGGAAACCACCAAAATCTCAGGTTGCCCCTCCTTTAGTTTGGTTACCCTGGAAACTTAGTGCATTCACCCCCCACAAGAAAAAAAGCTTGTGTGGTTTGTGTTAATTTAGATTTTTTTATAAATAATTTATAAATCAAATTTAGTTTAGCAATATAAAGAATTTGAAAGTGGATTTGATTTGACAAAAATAAACAAATTTAAGTTGCCCTATGGACAACCAATAACTAGGTTTCCCTTGTTCTATTTAGATTGCCCTGGGTAATTGCCGACTGGGCAACCCCTAAATTTGTACCCTGACATGTATATGTATTGCTGTTGTGTCATTTGCTCACCTACATTTACATGAATGATTTTTGACTGTACCATACTTCACACTTATTAAAAGCAAAAAAATGAGTCATCCGTGATCAAGTTATTTGTACATGTACTTAAATTGTTTGTCCCCGCCCAAATACATATTGTTTATCTACGCCCTTTTTTTTGGCATTTACAAAGGTGACGGGGAAGGATTCCGTTGCCTACAATGTAGTTACATTTTTAGGCAGAAATATGTTTGTTACATACATGTAGAGTGAATTCTTTCACTTATTTCGCAGAGCAAAATTCACAATTTTCACAATGGTTTTTATCATACACTGTAGCTTATTATTATCCTCATTGGGAGAAAAGGGTCTTGGTTGGGATCGATAAAAGTGTCTCCCAATCTTGATACTAGTACATGTACATGTATATAGTTGACATTGACAACCCCCTGAGCATTTTAAAAATATGTCCAACAACAAGTCTGACTCATCTGTATTGGTACACAGTGTAAAATAGTGAATTCTACCCACGTCAAAATCACACCACATCCTCCTGTAAAATTGAAATCCCAAGCCATTCAGAAACCATCCTACAAAAAAATGTAACCTTGGAATTTGATTAATATAGCCAAGGGCTGGCTTTTGATCCTCTGGGACAGTGAGACAGTAATGCATGAAAGACGATTGCTTTGTGGCAACTGATATTTATTGTGTGTAACTGTAACATGTAGGTGTTATTTTGCCTTTAGAAGATAATCCTTCCTAGGTAATGATGAAAAAACTGCATTTGTGTTGTCTGTGCAAATATTGTGTGGGATTATTTAATAGAAATACTGGTGCTTGGAGAGTTGTTATAAACACTTAAGCTTTAAATTACCAGATCATAAAATTCATAATTTTACCCCTTTTTTTCCCCCCTCAGTTGCTGCATCCTGAAATTATTGCAGTGCTTTCATCTTGGAGAAAAAAGAAATTATGTCCAAAGATTTTAATTTCAAAAAGATGCTGTCCAGCAACTTTTGGAAAGATCAGTTTTACATACATGAAAAATGTTACTTAGTTACAGTTGAAGATAATATCAAAACATCCTTTGAAGTGTTTCGGTCAATGGCTGCATTCCTTCCTCACATAATCATATGCCTGACCTTGAACCTTACAACCTTAAATAGTAACCCTAAATAGTCCTTGAGGTCCTACCCATGTTTTACCATAGACTCTCAAATGGTATAAACATAGAGAAAGGACCACGGACCATACAAAAGTTATTTGAGACCACATATTGTACACACACATACAGTACTTGCTCCTTATTTTATACAGAGCAATAAAGTATACACATAAAACACAATAAAGGGGGCCACTTTGATTCCGTCACGTTAGCAGTTTTTCCAATGGTTATTTATTTTTAAATACCTGAAACTGACAAAAAAGTGTTTCAACATGTGAATGGATATGCAGGCTTATACTAGAACTAATTTGAGTTGATTTATTTTATTTTTTTATTTTTTTATTTGTTTTTTTACCCTCAAATTTCCATAAAAATTGGACAGAAAAAGTTACCTCACTTTTCCGTCCATTTATTGATGGAAATTTTAGGGTAATTAAAAAAAAAATAGTAATAATCAACTCAAATTATCTTTAGGATAAGCATGCATGTCTATTCAAATGTTGAAATTCTTTTTTGGTGGTTTCAGATATTAAAAAAAAATTACAACCATTTGAAAAACTGCTAACGTGTGACGGTAGGAAAGTGGCCCCCTTTATTGTGTTTTATGTCATACACCGAACAAAGAAGCCATTTTCCTCGTCCGATCTTTGACTCTGAAATACCGGTCACATATATTTTTCAACAATTTTAAAAGTGCACAATTTTTCTAGCATAATGGTTGTTTTTGTAGGTTCTGTGAACTTTTCTTTGGATGACTGCTTATGAAAAAAGGTAAATAGATACATATGTTAGTGATATTTGCGTCGTATCATGTTTAAGAATAAGAACACTCATCATATGTTGTGTTGACCATCTTCCAATATATCACACCATGTCAATTTTGCAGTGGTTGTGCTCTGAGTGTCTTTTTAATTAAACTCATTATGCACAAATGCACTACCAGTATTAATTTAAAAAATACACAACATAAGAAATATGGGTATCATATTTCTGCCAAAATGTAAATGATTGTAGATATAATACACAGGTAAATGAGTAGTTTTTATTGTACAGCTATTTTACAACAAATGATTTTTTGGGGGAAGATGTAATCGATAAGTTTATGCTGAAATGAAATGAAAATCATCCATCCGTATTCTGAAGAGGCCATCTTGGAATCAAATTAATGAAATTATCATATGTATGTCGTTTTGTATTTCCACGCTCCTGCCATGCATGCTTGGCTTTTTAATAATATTCTTCATAGGCCGTCTATGCCCCAGTTATTCTGCAGATGGAAAAAATTACACTGTCTCATTGCCATAAAATTTTAATGCAACAAAAGTACGAGACAGTTAAGGTAGGCTAAGTAGTATTATGAGTAATGTTGGCAAAATTGCTTCTAAAAATATCCTTACTTTCTTTGAATCGAGATATACCTGTACATTAAACAACCAATCTGGGAGTTTTGAATTTTTGGTAACTTTAATCAATAGAGGGCAGTGTTCATTGCCATAGTGGACAGGACTGAATTGACGAAGGAGTACCCTTTCCTAAATTCAAACTGAAAGTTATTGGAAACAATTGCGCTTTTATTTGAAATGACAAAATTATTTCCAGGGAAGATTGATACCATCATCAGCTTTATACCAAATAAGATTTACAGTAAAATAGTTTTTTTTTTTTTTAATTTTTTAACTAATACCAATCCTATATCGTATGTCCATTTAAGTTTGAATACTAAACACCTTTTTAAAATTCTTTTTCAAGTTATAAAAACACAAGGAAAACAATTGACCACCTTCACCAAATTTACACCAACAAACACTTGTCCAGGTCTTAGGGCAGTAACACTAAACCTTGTTTGCCTTGAGTAATGACTACATGCAAGGCATGGATGATAATTGCTCTTCAATGAGTGATTTTCCTAGTTGAGTTAGACAGCTGTAATAGCAGGAGGGCCTCCCTGGTTGCTCTGGCTCTAGAAAGACAGTGTCAAAGAACAGTTTCCGGCAAAATAACAGACGGTGGTCTGTTCTACAACAGATTGAAAAACAGGAAGGGTAAAAAGCTAGCAAGGATTGTCAGCAAATAAAGGCAATTTTTTTGGTTGGGGATGGACATGGATCAGAGCACATTCTGAAAGATTAAGATAATATGGGCTGTCTTGATTGTAATTTTTTTGCCAGTGACTCAGAAGACAACTGTGTCGATTCTTCATTGAAGTTCTCCACAATTTCTGTTTTAAACACTAGCAAACTGGTAAAATCTCAGTACATGTACAGTGCATCAATGTCCTTCAGTTTTGCAGTTTTTATGGCAGGTTCAGTGAACAAAAAGTGGTTTGTTTGTTATTTTTAAAATGTTTTATTTCTTTTTATGTTACATACATGTAAATGCAAACCAGGTAATGTTTGGACAGCATAAGAAATTGCAATTATTAATAAGTTTTTTAATTTTTCTGTTTGTATAATTTTATTTAATTATATTATTTATTATTATTGCAAGTTTTTTTTTAGACTAAGTTAGAGTTTCTCAATATATTTCCATTATTATTAATTTTGTGGGGGGGCTTGAATTTTGTTGGGGGGGGGGAAATAGCCTCACACAGACAGTTCAATATCTTATCATCTTCATTAGATTTGGGACTGACCATCATGTTCGGTGGATTGACTTAATACATACAGTGTAAACCAGTATAGTTAATTTATACTGAACTTTGGAGTTTGCTCCGGCCTGTTTGTTGTCAGTAGTACACGCCCTTTCCTCAAAAGGTTAGTAATGCACTTTACAAAATAGCTACATGTACATTATGTATGTGGATTCATGTCATTTTATTTTGTTTATATTGAGGAGTGTTTTTTAATTGATGTGTTAATGTTCCCCTTTATATTGACACTGTCTTGTATGTATAAAATTAATATTAATAACTGTTAATATTCACGTGTTGCTAGATTTTTTTCGTTTGATGTTTCATTGAAAATCTCATAATTTAGGTAACTCAATGAAGCACTGTAAACTTTCTGGGTGTCTCTGGAAAAAACCCACAGGCAACTCGGGCGGAATTCAAACCCACAACCTGCTGCTTACATGTATTTGTACCATGTCCTTTCTCTATGTTTGCACACACAAATATTTCTGCCTCAAAATTTGCTTTCATGTATCTGGTTTAAAAACAGGAAAAAACAATTTCTTTAACAAATACCTTTTGACTAATTATTAACAACAAACTACATCAGTTTTGTTTACTGTAACATGTAACATTGCGTAGACAATGCATATTATATACCAATCTACCAGCATCTTTTGTTATAATTTTCTTCTTACCAACCCCATAAAATTAGAGTAACCTTAAATACTGGTAGTCAAATGAAATGGTGTTTTAAGCACCATTTATATTATACAGTTTATCATCATCCCCTGTACTTGTTTTTTTCATGTAGACAAGCGTCACATGTCATTGCATACCATCCACACAAACTAGGGGTGTGTGTTTTCGGATATTTTTGGAACCGGATACCCGAAATCATGAAACTTCGGATACCCGGATACCCGTTTTTCATTTTTGTTGAAAACATGCCTCCGGTGGTGTACAAATACATGTACTGTAATTGGTAACAAAATTGACCTTTTATAATACAGAGGATACCGTACTTAAATCAATCTTTTCTTTACTGTATCGTTTTTATTAAAACAATTAGGCAAACAATTAGGCAAACACTTAGGCAAACAATTAGGCAAACAATCCCTCCTGCGCTACTGGTTTGATAAGTTGTTTGAAGCAGCCGCTGCCAGGCCCCTTAGCAGCCTTAACGATTCGATACAATTTATCACAAACAGTTGGAGAAAAGTGTATGAAAATGTCCGTAAAATACTACAAAGGCTTTATTGGAGTGTAATCTCTTGAATTTAAACATAATTGTCTGTAAAAGTGTAAACATTACATTGTTCAAGAGTGACAGATTTCTGTTCACTCCGCTCAAATGTTAAGTCCGAATTTTAAAAAGTCGTTTACGGGTAATTGGAACTGAAAAATGGAACCGGGTAATGACAGTTTCGGTCGGATACCCGGATACCCGGCACAGCCCTAACACAAACATGGAGAAGGTCAGATTCAAAATGTAAACACACATGATTGTGTGCAGCAAACGCATTACGCTCCTCATGATTTGATCAGCATGTTTGGTTCTCGGAACTGAATCTAAAAAAATCCAAGTAAATATCAGGTGCCAAGAATGTGCCCTGTTGTACAGCATCATAAAATCACCTAATATCTTATATATCAAGATTATCATTTAGAAAACTTAATTAAAGTGGGTGGCTAAAATGTTCAAATTGGGTTATTCGTAATCTGATTGTGATACTGTTGCTATGCAACAAGTAGGAGTGTGAACCTGTTGTCATGGACATTCAAGTTGAGAGTCCATGATGACGTACAGGTACAGTACACAGTACATGTTGGTGATTAGCCTCACTTCATTTGGTAACGTTGAACCTTGAAATGTTGGTACTACATACATACACGTGTACCAGCTATTGGAAGCATTTACAACGCGTGCCCATTGCATCTACCCCAACCCATGAAATCCATTTACATGTAGTACAGTCTGATCCTGTCTTTATCCTAATCACGCCTACCCCAACCCATGAAACCCATTGAGTAGTACAGTCAGATCCCGTCTTTATCCTAATCACGCCTACCACAACCCATAAAACCCATTGAGTGGTACAGTCAGAGCCCGTCTTTATCCTAATCACGCCTACTCAAACCCATGAAAACCTTTGAGCAGTACAGCCAGAGCCTGTTGATGTCCTAACCTGATATGGACAGTGTATACAGTCTACATTTATGCGTACTTGTGCATGAGTACCTAACCTTCAAGATGTCTGGAATTAACTGGCAATTTCCTTTCTGTGTTATTTTGAAGAGCAAGGATTATCTTGATTACAAGTGGGAAATGTTTACGTGACTGTGTACATCTATGAAGTACACCTGTCTCAAATTATCAGCAGCAAAATATAAGATACAGTTCATTTGGTTAAAAGGTTATTAAAGGGAATGTATACCTTTGTAATTACCCGATTACAAGACTGCAGAATTACAATCTAAAAACGTACTTGATATGAGAGACCAAACATCCTAAGAAGTTATTCGGTCTGATATTCTGTAATTTTTTAAATCAAATTCAGAGTAACAATGTGAAAGAATTAGAAATGTAAAAACTTCCCATATAAACATGCACACCGTTGCCTGCCATTTAACCCGAACTCCCAAGGCCCATTTGCTTACACATAACCTGAATCCTCCAAAATCCTTCAGTAGTAAAGCAAACACATGACATGTATACACACGTGTTTCTAATCTGTGATACATGTACATGTACATGGCCAGGGACCCTCCCTGCATGCATGGAGCAATAAACAGTGTCCACTGACCCAAGCACTGACCTTGCAATCACTACAACAAACATGGATGTACATGTACCATGGAAATAGGCAAGTATGCCTAATAACCTCAATCCTCCAAAATCCTTCACTTTAGCAAAGAGCATGTAGCATGTACATGTAACCTCAATCCTTTAAGATCCTTCACTTTAGCAAAGGATTTTGGAGGATTTGGGAAGGTTAGGGTTAATGGCCCAGGTATATTCTAAATGAATTAGTGTTAACTGTAAAGAGATAATAAATTTACAAATTTATTGCTTTGGAATCGAATTTAGAGTAGTAAAGTGAAGGAATTAGATTAACACAGAGAGAAACGGAAGTGAAAAGTAAACTACATGAAGGCCTAAATTGAAGGAAATGGACTTGATAAATAAATGACCTTGCCCTGAATTTTAGGTCCTGGAGCCAATTCCACAGAGCTGCTAAGCAGAAAAAAAATTGCTTACCAGAAACATTTGCTTAGCAAATTTCTTTGGTTACCAGTCAGACTTTCATACAAAATGTATGCATTTTGGCTGGTAGTCTGTTTTATATTGCTTAGCAAAAATATTTGTATATAACTTTCTTGGTGTGACGTTGGTACATGTATTATCCGTGTATATTAAAGGAACAATATCGTCACAATCAACAGGGCATGGAATTGGAGTGCTAATTTTAGATTGTCAGTAACTGAAAATAATACCCCATAAATGAGCCGGTAATTTTCAGTGACCTACATTTGTACATGTACATGGAGGACACTGATTCCATGCCATGTTGGAAGTCTGTTCATAACGATATTGTCTCTTTCATCATCCTGACAACTGATTTTGTTTGAAATGATCTTACACAAAACAGGAATTGTTATTTGGAATGTACAAAAAGTTGCCATTTGGCAACCTTTTGTACAACATAAAAACCCTAAAAATATATAACAGTTTCTCATTGTGAGTGCATATTGAGATGAAACTTTCACTGTTTAGTTTAATGATATATTTCTTGAAAACTGGATGGTTGAAATGAACGTACGTTACCAAAAACCAAATTTGTAGAGCTATACAGGACTTTTTCTTCCGATTCTGGGGATATAATACAAAGGATATCCTCGTTGATTGGAATTTGCCCTCGACGGTGTCCTGGTTTTTGTGGTTAGAGTGTGGAATATATAGATAACACCTTTTCTTGTATTTATTACATTAGGCCAAAAAAATTCTCTAGTTTCTGGTCTCCGTGTGCATTGCCTCAGACCTGTGCATCATCATTTTTAATTTTTTTTTTTTTTTGGGTATGAAACGATGTCCAATTGCAGCCAAAATTGCTGGATCGATTGGAATTCTGCCGTACTGTGCTTTAAACGACTTTTTCACATTGGGGTATGAACGTTTGCCCGATTTGTGAGGCCTCTCTTAGCCAACATACTTTGGGAAATTTGGTCCCGGCATTGGCAAAAAAAAAAAGATGGCCGAAAAAAAGAAAAGCGAGTCACCTCACCAATTTTGAAGCTGACTGATGACCAGAAACCGGAGACTGAATTGTTATTATTTTTGTTACAGATAAATGTCACACTAATATGATATCCGCTTCAAACACACTGAGAACCAAAACCTAGGAAAATAACATTTAGTAATATTGAAAAGTGCGAGCTCAATCAATGGTTGTAAAGATAAGATACATGTTGTACTGATGAATGTAACATGTACATGTACTTGTACATAAAAAGTATGTACTTTGTACAGTAATTAGCATGTAATGTATGCATATGTATGTTTTTAATCACTTGGAACACATGTACATGTACACTACAATTAACCCTCCTATGACTGCAAGGGTCAAAATGTTGATATACTTGCCAAGGTATATCTTGTATCTCGAACACTGTCAAACCTTATGTGTAATAAGTACATTTACATTTATCGACCGTTTTTTACTAGTAAAAGCATTGTCTGGTATTGTGTGCCCCTGTGTGCACATTTGGGTCAACAGTCAATTGACTGATTTTGACCTGTATAGCTACTTGCCACTAAAGTGCATCTATAGTACGAGTGTTAACATTGATCAAAATCTGGCATTTTTCCACAAAACATATTTAAAGTGTTTTTGGAATTTGGCAATGTGCTTTGTTTTCAATGGCAAAAATACATGTGTGACAGTTGTGTTACAAACTACATACGCTGTACGTGTATACTTCTTAGTAAACATACTCTTTTTAAAAGTGTAAGTGTATGAGTGCAACCGACCTGAACCGCTGTACTAGGTGACTAAATATTAATAAATACATGTAGCATATACATTATATACGTAGTTTGAAATCTATTTGACCTAGAGAGAGACCTTGGCATACCATGGTATTCTGTTAATCCCAACCCAGAGAGTTGGTTTCTACACAATGGGTAAATACCTATTCAATTTCTGTGCTAGGAAAGTGGAAGTGGGTGTGTAATATTTTTAGCTTAATAATTTTCATCGATTCACTTTAAAGGTAAGATACAACATTGGCTATTCTCTGATAAATTTACCCAAAGTAATATGCTTACTCTCTTTAAATCAAGATATACATTGGTAATGTTGTCAAAACTGCTTCTATGAGTATGCTTACTCTCTTTAAATCAAGATTGAAGGGAATGTACAACATTGGTAATGTTGTCAAAACTGCTTCTATGAGTATGCTTACTCTCTTTGAATCAAGATATACATTGAAGGGAAGGTACAACATACATTGGTAATGTTGGCAAAACTGCTTCTATGAGTATGCTTACTCTCTTTGAATCAAGATATACATTGAAGGGAAGGTACAACATTGGTAATGTTGGCTAAACTGCTTCTATGAGTATGCTTACTCTCTTTCAATCAAGATACATTGAACCAAAAGTACAACATTGGTAATGTTGTCAAAACTGCTTCTATGAGTATGCTTGCTCTCTTTGAATCAAGATATACATTGAAGGGAAGGTACAACATTGGTAATGTTGGCAAAACTGCTTCTGTGAGTATGCTTACTCTCTTTGAATCAAGATATACATTGAAGGGAATGTACAGCATTGGTAATGTTGGCAAAACTGCTTCTATGAGTATGCTTACTCTTGTTGAATCAAGATATACATTGAAGGGAAGGTACATCATTGGTAATGTTGGCAAAACTGCTTCTATGAGTATGCTTACTCTCTTTGAATCAATATATACATTGAAGGGAAGGTACAGCATTGGTAATGTTGGCAAAACTGCTTCTATGAGTATGCTTACTGTCTTTGAATCAAGATAAACATTGAAGGGAAGGTACATCATTGGTAATGTTGGCAAAACTGCTTCTATGAGTATGCTTACTCTCTTTGAATCAAGATATACATTGAAGGGAAGGTACAGCATTGGTAATGTTGGCAAAACTGCTTCTATGAGTATGCTTACTCTTGTTGAATCAAGATATATACATTGAAGGGAAGGTACAGCATTGGTAATGTTGGCAAAACCGCTTCTATGAGTATGCTTACTGTCTTTGAATCAAGATATACATTGAAGGGAAGGTACATCATTGGTAATGTTGGCAAAACTGCTTACTGTATGAGTATGCTTGTCTCTTTGAATCAAGATTATACATGTACATAAAAGGGAACCTGTACAACATTTGTAATGTTGACAAAACTGCTTCTATGAACATTGAACAACCAATCTGAAAGTTTTTGGCTTATTGTGTTGACAAGACAAGAAAATACAGGCATTGAATTTCATGGAGGCCACACCTCTGTTACTGGCCTTGGAACACCCATTGAAATGTTCCTATCCACATTTTGATTTGATAATAATACTTCACCAATAAAAAAAATTGCTCCACCAAGGACGGAATTCTAGGCTTGGAAAAGTGAAAATGCATTAAGATTTTTCGTATTCATTCTCATGTGGATAAAGTGCATACTATGTGAATGTTGTTTTTTTTCGTTTTTTTTCGAGGTACATATGTTTCCTGGTACGATTCCGTTACAGGGGACCACTTCCGCTATTTCCATCCGTTTTATGGTTGAAAAGGGAAAACTACTGTGCACACTGTACATGTATACCATAGCAATTACGTAGTTGAGTATGTGGACCTGTCTCTACACTGTACATGTACATGTAGGTTAACATTTGCTGTGCATATCATTTCATGTACATGTACAATGTACATGAACTGTACATGTTTATTTTCACATGTTTTTTAGCAGACGTTTTTTGAATCCTCAAACTTTGAGTGTTGAGTCCGAGTCTCGAGTCATGAAAGTCTAATTCAGGTTACAAGTCACGAATGTGGATTCTGAGTCATATAAGTCTCTTTAAAGTGAAACTTTAGCAAGAAATCAAAATATTGGATTCAGATGACCACCTTTTGACAGCAGCGATGCTGACTCCATTATGATTTTTATATGTGTAAAATTTGAATACAAATGATCAATTATTGAAACATTTTTCAAATAAAAAAAGTGAATTAATCTTCCCGGGAAACAATTTTGTCTGAGGTGCTGTCACTTATGACTTGAGTACATTTGTTTGTACTCGTACTCGTACTCATGAACAATGATTGTATAAATCTGGTACACATCCTTCATAGTCATTGCCCCCCATGGACAACGTGAACCATAATGACACATAGTAGCCGGAGCAGGAAATAAGACAATGTTTAGACACTGCCTTGATTTCCTGCCTCCATGGCAACCAGGCAAATTTAGGTTAAAACAACCCTGATAAGGTGAAGGCTGAGGGTACCAGCCGATGAGTGGGCACCGGTAGCCCATCCTTTTTTGGGAATTGGCTGTTTCATATACATTTGTACTGAAGGTTGTGATTCGTGTGCTGTGGGCGGTACTTTTATTTCTGAAGCGGCTCACTAACCCCAAAGAACTGGCACACAGTACTGGTTGGAAAACAGCAACATCAGGTAGGCATGTTTTACTTTCTATCAAAGTATTCTTTAGTAATCCCTTTAGGCCATTTCATGAAATGTTTATTAAACTGGATTATTAACCAAAGGTGTGTCCGCAGTTTGTTCATGGATTTTGGAGGCTGTGCTGTACCTATTTCAAGGAAAGTACGTGTGGTTATTGACTTCAAATTGTTTGACTGTTATATGAATATATTCTTGTTTCAAATTATGTATAAATAACGTACAGTTACGGTATACTATTGTCTGATGTACAAAATATTTTAATAGACAAGTTGTGAACTTACACATGTAAATAGTATGATTGAATGCACTGTAAAATGGATATCTTACAATGGTGTACACATACACACACATAGTGTAATAATTTTTCATAAAATCATGCATATTGTGTGTTTAAAAATCATTCATTTACACAATGGTACAAAAGTTTGTTGGATAAAATTAAGGTTTGAACAATTAGTGCTTGAACCACACTTTAAAAAATTGTTTGTTTGGATACTTCAGATACACAATTAGCTGCAGTTACGTACTTTTGTAAGCATTAATAAAAACAAACCATTTATCTTCATGCATACAAGAGATACATGTACATGTAGTGTAAGTGGCAGACACTACTATATCGGATGAACTCACTCAAGCAAACTTTCTGTTTCGTCACTTCGAATAAATACTACATATGCATGTAAGACACAAGATTAATATTAGCAAACCAAGTATGGGCATAAACTGGCTGTGATATATTTGCATTCTGAGCAATATCCGTCAGTGTGGGCGTGTTTTGGAGGTTGGCATTTATCTCAACTGGAAGTGGTTGCAACTCAAAGTGTAAAATTTCCGTTACTTGTAAAGACCTGGGATTCAGGTTGTTTTTTGTTTTTTTTTTTTTTTTTTGTTTTTTGTTTTTTTTTAACTTAACTTCCAAAAATGGAAATAAACAATGTGCATGATCTGATTGGCATGCAACCCACACACTGAGAGATTTCATGTTGGTTCACTTCAAGGAGTTCATCTACCTTGACTGGGATTTTTTTGATTTAAAAAAACCTTTTTTTTTAAATATAAGATACTGAAATTGGTTCTTTTACAAGAAACTTGAAGAATATATGCATACATACATACATGCATGCATATGCCCACATACATGAACATGTACATACAAACTTATTTATAACGTTCGACGTACAGTGTCTGTTCTGATAGAACGGACGAAAGGTGTTCGTTATGAAGGCACCACCCCTGGGGACCTCACCCCAGGGTGATGTGGTCATGTTTAAAGGTGTACATGTATGTTGAACCCATCACCAAATTGCATGAAATTAAAAATCTTTACACCAAATAATTTTGACATAAACAATTAAAATATTTTGGATATTTAGTAATTACTTATTCTTTGCCTTATATTTACAGGTCAAATAATGGCTCCTACATTTACTATGTACTGTTAAAACAATGATCAGTAAACTCTTTTGTGAAATGTCTCATTTAAGAGTGTTTTAACCAGTTCGCGTCGGAGGCCGTGTATACACGCAATTTTTTTTGGACAGCGGATCGGAGAGCGTCTAAACACGCCACAGGATTCTTGGGAATATTTGTATAGATTCCCGGTCGACGTGGCAACGAGCCATAAGCATACGGTGGAAGACGCGGTCTCCCCGGTCACGCTCTGGTGAGCACCATTGGTCGTGTTTGTGCGGTAAAAATAAACCCGCCACGGGGTTCGGAAAAACTTTTTTATTCCCGGTGCGAACTGGTTAAATACTTCCCTCTTTGAAGGAAAATATAAGTCTACCAAATCAAAACAAACTTTGTCATTGAAATAGCCAGACACAGAGTATGCAGTCCTGTGTGAATTTTAAAGGATTTGAACAATTTAAATTAATAGATACATTTTTGAATTTTTTTATGAGAAGAACTTTTGCAAAACAAAAATTGCCTGAAATTGTTTGTAAAGTAGCAAAGCTGAGATGTATCCTGGTAAGAATTTACTTGAGTTGGGAATGCCTTAATTAATTAGTCTTACTTATCATCCTCACCATGCAAAGCTACAAGTTTTAAGTATTCATCAAACAAAATTATGGTTCATTTGTAAGGTGGGGAGGGGGAGGGGGAGGGAGGGGGAGGGAGGAGGAGGGAGAGCGAGGAGGGAGGAGGGGAGGGGGAAGGTAGAATTTATTTATTTCAATGGATACGTCCCTGATGTTTTACAGTAGATTTAAGGAACGTAGTTCTTGCCATAATTTAGTGCAGGATATCTCCGTAGACGGGCACAATCCAATACATACATTCATGCAAACAAATTGAGGGGCCTGAGTAGGGCATAATTGCAAAGCATATGATGTATTCTTGTTGCCATGGTAATAACATGCGCCTCAGGGAATGACAAGTGCAGCATCATCTCAGGAGATGGACTGTGAAGTTGAGTCAGCTCGGATACGCCTGATTGTCTGGGTAGCAGTCATCTTAAGGAAATATTTGACGTACAGCAAAAGGTCATTACTGTGCATTCTGACTCATTCTGCGTGCTGTTGTCGTTTCTTCAATACACCATCCATCAGTGATTTTTGCCTTTGGTCAAATTATTATAACAAAAAACGGATGCCGTTTCATTTAACCCTCCTATACATGTAGGTTTAACAATCAAAGACACTCAAAATTTGTATGTCACTCCCAACCCATTGACTTTGTGCAGTGCACTCAAATAAATGCAAGGACATAATTATGGCTTTGGTAGGATGTCAAACCAAAATTACTCGACTAACTTATGCAGTACATACACAGCTCTGTGTGACTCTGCATATAACTTGTAAGACATACACAAGTGTGTTTGACTTTGCCACTATCTCCAGCGCTCTTATACACATGTGTGAACAATAGGCAATGCAACCAAAAATACTCAAGTGACTGTCTGTGGGTGCGGTGCTTACTGGGCCAAATTTCAGCCTGGGCATAGGAGGGTTAATGTGGGAAATGTGGGTTTCCGGGTTAATTTCCATCTTTTTTATGATTAGGCGTACTTATGTATACATGTAGTCTAATATAGAAAACTTACAAGAGCAGGATGAGAACCTGTCACCTCTGTATTACTGTACTGGTGCTCTATCAACTGAGCTAGATCCAGCCCAATGATGGTGGTTTCCCAATTTTCTACATTTGATTTGAATGCAAACTTTTACAGGTTGGTTTTGTATACATGCACAATGCGTCTCTTGATTCTATGGATGATTATATGAAAGTATCAATGTATGGATACATTTTAGAGACAATTTACCAATGGTAGACAATCCCGTCAGTGCCATGCCATACCCCTATTAACATGTTCTACTCTACTGTATACGCACACGTGCCTATCGGTACATATATGTAGTCAAACAACAGGAAATTTAAGCTTTCTGTAAACATTCGTGTGGCATTACGTTGTCGCTGAAACATGTCATTGTGTATGTGTATTACCTTAGTGGTATGGCAGTAAACATGATGGATATGGTTCACTGTGCATGACAATAATTGAATGCAATGTTTGCTGTAAAATTAATCTCTGTTGTGTGCATACATGTACAAGGAACTTGCTTGCACTTCAAGCTTTATATGTTTATGTGGTACATGTATTATACAAAGTCGACATGTAAACTTGCTATTTTTTCATACATGTGCATGTTTGTATGACATGTACATAATTTTACATGTAAATGTATGGATGCCTGTACATATTCATGCATGCACATTATATTATTTTCATATTTTTATTTAGTTCCCAACTTAATTACTTGTATTTGAAATGTATGTGTTTTTGAACATCCAATTAAAAAGACCTACAGTGTACAAGAATGTGTCCTGTAAGTAACATAAATCATATCCCAAGATGACCAGTGATGATGATAAATGTGTACATTTAATCCACTTGTAAAATGTTATAATTTAGTTCGCTCAGAAATCCAAAGTGAAACCTTGCAACCAGTCGAGGCTTCCTTCCTGTTTGAGGTTCGTTACAGTTGTGATGGCATTGAGTTACCGTCTTGATTGAAACACGCCTTTTTTTCTTCATGTTTACGGTGTTCCAGTGACAATATTATTATAGGATATCGTTATGAAGACCAGGGACAATTGGATTTCATTTCATTTTCATAATTGGATCTCTGATGGCCAGCTGAGTCTCTCAATATCTGTCTTGCTCAGGAAACCAAGTGACGGTGGCATCTGGAAGAATTTTATATCCGGGGTGTTTTGTCAAGGGGGAGGGTGAGTGATTGAGGTGTGGGATCAGATGCATGGCCACAACAGACACATGCAAACTCTGGGTGTTGCCAAGCCAGAAGATCCGACATCACACTTTGAGGCTCGTGAATTACACTAGATACAGGCCGTGGCCGCCATGTTTTTCCCCCGAGATTCAACTTTGACCTTGGTTGGTAGCTAACATGCAAGCCTCGAAGCGTGACATCAGATCTTCGGCACAACGTTATCCAATGAAATCCCTTGAGGATAAAGACAGGGGACCAGTCTAGGTGTTACCTTGAAAGAATCGGTTCCGAATGCCGACATGTGAGGGTGCCATTTAAGTGAGCAACTGTCTTCAGCAGGTTGCTAGGTCTTGTTTTGCTTCTCGATGCATCAAATTTAATTAGTTTCCTGCTGTAAGGCCATATCTGAAATAATGGCTTTGGCTACGGCTATGGCTAAATCAATGTTTCTTCCTTTACTTTTGCATTGCTGCTGCAGCCAGAAGCCGTAGACGTAGCCAAAAGTGCTTGATGGCAGAAGAAAACAAAATTGGGTAGAAAACCACCTCCTACTCAATGATAAGTCCAGCTAGGTACTTCAAAACATAGAAAAAGCAATGATTTTTTTTGATGGAGGTTGGTGAGAGGCATTCCTGGTTTGCACATGTAAATTACTGTATGTAGACATTCAAAGAAAGTTGACTAGAGCAGAACCTGTGAGCTCTGGATTACAGTAGGTACATTGGTATGGTAATCCGGAGGTTTCAGGTTCAAGTCCCTCTCTAGCCAATTTTCTTTGTTCACTCCTAAATTGATTTATGTATCCAGCCAGTTTCCCTTGTGGTTTATCAGATAAAAAGTATCACATTCATCTTCATTTTATTTGATTGCACGATTTTTCTTTCCCTTGACAGAATTTATTGTCGGAAAATAAGCTTCCCACCGCAACGATATCACCATGTCTGGAATGATCAAACCCAAGCAGTACGACTGGAAGGACTCTAACCTGGCTCTGTTCGGCTCGGACACAGAGAAGAACGTTAAGAAGGAATCAGCTGAGTCTGAACCCGCCTGGGATGGTGCTGGCCAGAAGGTCGGCCTTCAGATTTGGCGTATCAACAAGTTCAAGGTTGAGCACTGGCCAAAGGAGGACTATGGTAGCTTCTTCAATGGGGACTCTTACATAATCCTCAACACTTATGTAAGTACAGAAGAAACAGTCTCATAACATTAGCGGCCAATTGCCTTATCGTTATTCATAAACAATGGCCAATCATAGCACATTATACACATCCCATGACTACGCAGATCTAATACAAAGCAAATTGCCTGAGCATTCGGTTGTGCGTTTTCATTCATCAACATGCAGAAAATGCTTCATGGCAATATTTTCATTGACATGTGAAAAAAAAGTAAGAATTTTGAACATTTTACATTTGTGATAATTGAAATTCTTTATAGAAAACAGAAGGAGAGGATGATCTTAAGTACGATGTTCATTTCTGGATTGGATCTGAATCAACCCAGGTAAGTTTGTCATTTCAGTTTGAGTCTTTATGAGTATTCATGTACCATTCAATATTTGTCCCATCTTCACCAGTTAAGGTCTGTCTGGGTTTTGTCAAAGACAACCCATAATGGAAGTTTGTGCAGTAATTTTTTGTGCATTGCATTGAAGGGATCATTTTGGACATTGTTTCATTAGCTGCATTTACACAATTAGGTCAATTACGTTCACGTGGAAATATTTTATATGCAACATTCCTCCTGAAGATAGACAGAGCACACTGTTTGAAATGTCAAGAACTATCCTCACTAATGCTTTTCAGAACCACCTCACTTATTCCAAGAAGCAGTGATGTTACCCATAAACCTAATTGTCTTATCCTGTCCATCATGCAAAGCTTCAAATCACATTTAACAGTTTGGGTCTAGGGACACACACACACGTGTGTAAACGCCTGCAATCGGGTACTTCCTTTGTCAAATTCCTTTGTCCAAAAATACGGGGACGTATTGTTCTCCATTGTGATAGCAACCGGGGACCATTGTCCCTTTTCTTATACGTCCCCGGTTTGAATGAGCTCACACACGCACACAAACTTGCACACGCACACACACACACACACACACACACACGTGTGTAAACACCGGCATTCGGGGACTTCCTTTGTCAAATTCCTTTGTCCAAAAATACGGGGACGGATTGTTCTCCATTGTGAGAGCAACCGGGGACCATTGTCCCTTTTGTTATACGTCCCCGGTTTGAATGCGCTCACACACGCACACACACACACACACACACACACACACACAATCCCGCACGGGGCGTTGTGGGGACAAAATACAAAGGATTTTGGGGATTAAAAACGTTGTGGGGACAATGAAAATGTCCCCACAGCTAAGTAATTCGGATCCCTCTTTGTTCTCTGTCCCATATCGCTGCCAGTGCTTGAACACACACACACACACACACGTGTGTAAACACCGCATTCGGGGACTTCCTTTGTCAAATTCCTTTGTCCAAAAATACGGGACGGATTGTTCTCCATTGTGAGAGCAACCGGGGACCATTGTCCCTTTGTTATCGTCCCGGTTTGAATGCGCTCACACGCACACACACACACAATCCCGCAGGCGTTGTGGGGACAAAATACAAAGGATTTTGGGATTAAAAAGCGTTGTGGGGACACACAAAATGTCCCCACAGCTAAGTAATTCGGATCCCTCTTTTGTTCTCTGTCCCCATAACGCCGCCAGTGCTTGAACACACACACACACACAATCCGCACGGGCGTTGTGGGGACAAAATACAAAGGATTTTGGGGATTAAAAACGTTGTGGGGACACACAAAATGTCCCCACAGCTAAGTAATTCCGGATCCCTCTTTTGTTCTCTGTCCCCATAACGCGGCCAGTGCTTGAACACACACACACACACACACACACGTGTGTAAACACCTGCAATCGGGGACTTCCTTTGTCAAATTCCTTTGTCCAAAAATACGGGGACGCATTGTTCTCCATTGTGAGAGCAACCGGGGACCATTGTCCCTTTTGTTATACGTCCCCAGTTTGAATGCGCTCACACACGCACACACACACACACACACAAATAAATAAATAAAAAAATGCTAATAATTACCCTCCTGACTTTTGACATGTCTTCATCCAACAGGATGAGTACGGAACTGCTGCCTACAAAACAGTCGAGTTGGACACTTATCTTGATGACAAACCAGTACAGCACCGTGAAGTTGCACGCAACGAGTCGTCTCGGTTTAAGTCTTACTTCAAGAGCTTCACGTAAGTTGACACAGATTGGTTCACAGTGCTGTGCATTATTAAATGGAATGTTCAATCTTGGTAATAAACAGATTATTAAACTATTATCTGAAAGCTTACTTAGTTGGACCTGAGGAATTATTTAGTCTGAAGTGCTTAGAGAAAACAGGAATTGTTTTGTAAAATTTACAAACAATTGCTCTCAGCTGCCAAGCTGTAGACCAGGCACATCTACATGTACATGTAGTTTGTGTTTCGTAAAGTTCTGGAACTAGTGGGCAGTGTCAAGCTCTTCTTCCATGATGCTATAAATGCAAGGTAACTAAACTCGTTACGACGCTCCTTGTGCATGCGTGCGTGTGTTCGTGCATTTGGAGTACAATGCCATGGACAGGGTTATAGCAGTCTGGCACACTTCATGTTATAGATAAGACCTCTGATAATGATAAGTGAATAATAATGAATAATGTATTTGTCTTCTAACAGCTTAATGGAGGGTGGAGTTGATACAGGCTTTAAACATGTCGAACCAGAACAGTACAAGCCGCGTTTGCTCAAGGTTTCTGGCACATCAAAGAGAGTCCAAGTTACTGAGGTAAGGTTAAAGACAGACTGTACCACCCAAATGGATCTAATAATTCTTTAAAGAGGAACGCACACAGCATGGCCCACACAGCATGTGTCTTCATTGGAAGTGATGTGACCGCAAGATTATCTGATGGACAGATAATCTTGCGGTCTGGTCGGGCACGCTAATGATGATTGGGCACGCACAGCCTCACTTTAAACATCCATTAAAAGGAAGTCAATTCTGGGTATGGATTTGGATGGATTTTTGGGTAGTTATGCTTGATTACAACTTTAGTAATTACCAAATTATCAAATTTAACACTTTTCTAAAAGTTCACTTGGTGTAAAGTTAGCTCAACTATAAAATCATCCTGAGAAACTATGTGCCTTCATCTAAGAGATGAAAGGATTTGTTTCGTAAAATGAGTTTAAAGAACCTGTAACGTGAGCACACTTTGTGATAGAACTTTCACAGATTAGTTTCATGATGTATTTCTTGAACATTTGTTTTGAACACTTATGTTGTACCATCCTTTTATAAAGAGAGATAAGCTTTAAAATTTGTCTCAACTTGCAATCATTAATCCAGGTACCCTACTGCATGGCCAATATCACCGACGATGATGTGTACATCATCGACAAAGGCAACAAGTTGTTCCTGTATTGTGGAAGCACATGCAACGCTATGGAGAAGTATAAGGTACAGAGAGCACAGGGGTGGGGTGGAGCCAAGCTTCCCAAAGTAGAGAGAGCCAATGAGTCTGTTTGCTAAATTCACACCTAAAAACCTTGGGGTTATAAACTTACGTGAATCAAAATAACTAACTTAAGGCTCAAGCTCCAAATAGACTGGTGCCTTTCAAAGGTATTTGTTATGTTTTTGTAAAGACAATTGGGAAGCCAGACATACCAAGAAATTTTCAGACCCATTTTGCCAAATAATTGGAAGCCTTCTACCATTAGCGGGCATGAGACCTCCTTTTTTAATTGCTGTGCATGTAAATTCACCATACATTTTAGTGCCCCGTCTATCGGTCCAACAAATTTTTTCTTTCTTAATATCTAGGGTATAGCACGTATCCAGCAGATTAAGAACGAACGAGGGAAGGCCACTTCCGAGACGGTAGAAAGTATCGCTCACAGATGTTTTGAGGACATTCCACAAGAAGCGTCATCAGAAAACCATGTTGATGATGAACCAGATACCACTTCCACCCCTACCATGTATAAGTAAGTCAACCACTCTCGGAGTCAAGTCACAATTAATATTGTCTTAGTCAAGTCAAGTCTCAGGTAATTTTTTGTCTTAGTCAAGTCAAGTCTCAGGTAATTTTTTGTCTTAGTCAAGTCAAGTCACAGGTCATTTTTGTCTTAGCCAAGTCAAGTCGTAAGTCACAGGTCATTTTTGTCTTAGTCAAGTCACAAGTCACAGGTCATTTTTGTCATAGTCAAGTCCACTCAAAGTCATTTCTTTGCATGTCAACTCAAGTAATTATTATGAATACAAAGTTTGTGTCGAAAAATATGAATGCATTTTCAATATGTTCTTGTGAATGACACAACATAATAAGCTGATAGATTCCATTTGTCAATGTTTATCTTGATTCACAGAAAGTAAGCACATGTTAAATGTTAAATACATGTATTGATAATTTGTTTCTCTTGTCAGGCTCTCTGACAACTCTGGTCAGCTGGAGTTCACCACAGTTCAAAGCGAAGGAAAGCTGAGCAGAAGCAACTTGGGATCAGATGTAAGATATCATATCCTACCTTACCCCTTACGTTTAATAATAATAAATATTTACATAGTGCATAATACACAAGTGGTCTCAATGCACTTATCAGAGAATTTAAAATATAGCTAAAAGAAAAACCTAAAAAGACAACTAGGTAAATAATTAAAAACTCCATTAACCCTAACCACCCCAAATCCTGCACTTTTTGGGAAAAATTCAGCACTGTTGGAAACTGGTACTTGCACCTCTTCAAATGGGACAAAATTACTACCTGGCAAGAAGTACAGGCCATAAGTGCTGAATATGGAAGATCAATGAAAATGCATGGTGCATTTTGAAGATAAGGGCATGTTTCCAAAAGTGGACTGGAGGATTCAGGAAGGTTCCTAGCCAGAGTGCCTAGGGGGTTAGGGTTAAGCCAATATACAAGAAAAAACAATAAAATTTAAACAAAAAGATTAAAATAAACCATGCTCAGTGCAACAGGATGCAACAAATTAAAAAAGGTTGTTGCATCTTGTTGCCCTCAGCAGAGAACAAAAGAATGTTTGTTCTAGTGGGGGTGGATATTGTTGCATTGAGCAGCAAGCACACTTTTTGTTGTGTTTCGTTTAGCAGAGTGCATGTGAAATACCTGTAGGGGGTTAGGGTAAAAACATCTACTTTTTTATTTTAGTTATTTAAATTTAAATGCTTTACTGTTCAGCTGTCCATGATTTACTTGTGTGTGATAATTGCAAAATGATCATCTAAGAGTGACCTTTGGTTTCCAAAAGGCGTTGGATTGTCTTCCTGAAGATGATCAGAGTTTACTGATCAAAAAGTTGTGTTGTCAAACCAACGGTTCTTTTCAAGAACCAAAAATATCTACGTCTCATTCAAGAATTAACATGGTGCTGCTGCAAACCTTGTTATATTTAACTTCCACCGCGCAAAGCTCTTGTCAGATTGATGTTGTCTTTAAAAGCCACTTACACTGACATCCCTGTGCATTGGGAATCGATTGTAAATGCATTCAGGCTGACAATTTTTATATTATGTTATTTTCACAGGATGTCTTTATCCTTGACACAACAAAAGAATGCTTTGTCTGGGTCGGCAGCGGGGCAAGCACCGCTGAGAGAAAGAATGGCATGACATATGCACATGTAAGTACCTTATGTTAAGAACTTGTGATTAGATTCAGTCATTGTTTCTAGGGGGGGGGCAAGGGCAGCACATCCCCCCCCCTTTTGTATCGCCATGAAAATAAATTTGCAGTCCTTCATTTTTTGGTTGCCCCTTTCAACATGCAATATCTAGTAGCAAAATATAAGATAGTGTGTAAGGTATGGTGAAACAATACAAGATGGTTTATATCCAATCGGAGGTTGATAAACTACATCCCACGTGTTTGCCTCTGAAAGTAGTTAGTTATCTTCCAATTTTGTCTATCCCTAAACTATCTTGTATTTATTTTATAAAAATTCACTTACCTGTATAAAAAAAACATTACTATGAAATTTAGTGTAGAGCCACACCATTCCCCCCTCAACTTTCAAAGTGTTACATTATTGTTTTATATAGATATATATTTAGGAAAGAATTGAAAAGTGTCCTGGGATTTGAATTAAATTAACAATTTTTTTATTTATTTTTCCCCCAGAACTATCTGAAGAACACTACTCATCCACTTCTACCTGTGACCGTTATGAAGCAAGGACAAGAATCAAAAGAATTTATTGCTGCCACTGATAATTAACCAGGACCATGATTTTTTATGTAATAATAAGGCAAATGAAAACATTTCTGGTGCCTTGTCTGAGCATATGTTGAAGTGAGCTACGATACAATGAATTCAAATTTAACTTTCACAGGTTGGTTTCTGTACATAACTCATGATTCTCACAAAGTATGGATGAATTTATAGACAATTTTCCAAATTGTTTCCAATCTCAGCGTTTACTTTCCAGAACTGAGCACGTTCTCAAAATCACCGCTGACTGGATGTGGTTCAACCTTTAAATTCTGCCTGCTCATAAACAAGTGGCACAATTTGATAAAAGAATAATTTCATCAACATGAAGTCTAGAAGTACAGGGTCAAGCCACCAGAAATGTTTATCTTAAGGCATCTGATTTTTAAAAAATAACATAATCAAGCTAGTATGATCCCCTATTTAGATAAGTGTTTTTGTTTTTAAGGTGACGGTTGGCTTGTGAAGTACAGCACTGGTATTTGGTTACGTACATAAGTAAAACTAATGTTTCAAAGTTTCATTTCAGCAGGTATTCACCTTTTTGAGAAAACGAATATGTGTATAATTTACACCAGTTTTTAGATAATAATTTGTTAAATTTATAATCTGGTAATTACCAATGTTGTACCTTCCCTTTAAGAAAGCCTCAAGAGATAATGAACTTCCAGAATAAAAATAATAATAATAATAAAAAAGATTTGTAGTGCGCACATATCCACCCTGCTGGGCGCTCAAGGCGCCCAGCAGGGTGGATATTCCTTGAGAATATAAGAGAAAATATGTGGTAAATACATTTTCTCTGCTCCTTTTGTGATTCAGTTTTGATAATCAATTTCCCAAGGTAGGGAGGAGAGGGAATTTCTCTTACCCCCCCCCCCTTTTTATAAATGTTGTTAAAATATTAATACCATGAAATGAAGATAAATGCAGTTTCACAATCTTATTTACAGTAGTAGACTTACCGTAGAAGCCATCTTATTTCTAATGTTGGTCTGTAGGGAAAGTAGTCAAAATGTGGCCATTAACTTTGATATGGGGATCCTATTGATCGACTGTGCCACCCCCAACATCCATACACATGTACAATGGATTTGTATTGTTGCGTCACTCATTTGCTAGATATAACGGCTAGCGAGTTAGCGTGCCTTTCTCTTTGCATAAAGGTTAGGAGGGATATACTAAAACATGCCAGATGAGCTAAACCTGCTTAATAACTCTATAAACCGATCTTTGATAATTGCATTAATCATGTATCGTAAATTGCTACAAATTATAAATATGCTGGAATGAATGTATAACTTTGATATGCAAAACAAAAATCATGTTTCATGTATTATGGACTCCCACATGACATTTTATCTTGGTTATTTTTGGTATGCCATCATTTTTAATTTGACAATGGCACTGTAGAGAAATAATTATAATAAACATCTATTTTTATGGTATGTGTAATCTGTTTTTATTGGAAGGTGCAAAATTTATCTCATCAAATTTCTTAAAATGAAATGAGTGCTTAGTAAAAGTAGTTAATCTTTTAGAATCAATGGCTTCTTTTGGAAATAAAAATAATTTTTTGTTCAGTTGGAGTGTGGTTAGGGTAATTATGTAAATATAAAATTTGAATTTCGCTTGCAAACATATACTCATTTGTAAAACAGCAAAGAATATATTCTAATTTTGGCATTTTCAATCATCTTTGATTTATATATAAAGTAGCTAGGAGTTTGTCTTTGAAATTGGTTACTTATAGAAAAAGAATTCTATCTATAAAGTGATTTTTTTTTAAATTAAATTTGTCTTTCTTTAATTTTCTGTTTATATTCTTTCAGAAACTAGCTGTGTAATTATTTTTTTATTGATTTTTTTCCTCGGGCATTTTTATGCACATGACTTCAAACCGTTTCTTGGTTGTGAACGCATGATTTTAATATTTTAGTTTAACAACCGTTTTTGATGCCATTTCAAGTATGCAAAGGTTGCACCAAGGACGGTTTCGTGTACCTCACTTTTCAGCTCATTTCTTTTTTCAATTTCCATAGACGTTGAAATGCATAGACTTTCTTTACTAGGTTTTCATATGAATATCAATATTTTTGTGATAGTAGTAAACAATCTAGATTGTTTATGTTGTCAATTTATTCTATGGTATAATCATATACATTTGCACAACAAATTCTTGCTTCATATAAATTCCATTTTTATTATATAATTAGACCATTGTCATGCACATGTAGCACCACTATGTTATCAATAATGACCTTATTTTTATAAGCCTATTCCAACAATTGTTTGTGTGATAAAACCACATCCAATGTGACCACTGATAACATTCCTAATTCACAAAAAACCTTTTCTCACTGTTTTGTTTACAACTCAAATAAACAGTGCATTCCAGTAATTAAGAAATATCAGCATATAATTTCTCTCTTTTATTCCAAACTGTTATATCCAGAATATGAGATAATATATTTTTCTATTCATCAATAGATGATGTTAAATCAAATTGTTATATACGGACAATTTGTTTTTGGAAAAAAAAATTCCTTTCAATGCTGTATCTCAGTCTTGATCCATTCTTTTAGCCTAGGTTTGGAGAAAAATATTTTAGGTGACACTTAGGCCCTGCTTGTAGTTTTGCAGATCATGAAGACTCACTTTATAGTTTGTGTCAATTATTCCATCAGTAAAACACAGTGCTACAAAACCTGATATATACAGCTATTCTGGAACACAATTGTTGAATAAATGACATTTCCTGCAAATGCCTGGTCATTAAAGAAAATTTCAAATCACTACTCATAAATTACCCACCATTTGTTTATCCTAATAATTAGTCTTTTATTTTGTGACATAAATTCTTGTCAATTTCAACAAGTCCTTTTTGTTGTTTTATAACTTAGACTTCATGATAATCCAGTTATTTTCCCAGAAATATGATGCTCATTTACTTGCACAGTGTACGAAACACAGTATGCAATGGGCATTCTAACCTAAGACATTTTATTGTTACAAAATTGCATTATTCTTTTCTTCAAAAAGGCAACCAAATCCAACGAAAATTTCAAAGAACCTAGAAGAGTAAAAAATATTGTCTGGGCGTCATACACATGGTAAAATAGTGTGTAGTTTTGAATTATTCAGCCAAAAATGTGGATTTTTGGAGGGATGCCCTATTATTAGGTTATTGAATTTGCCCCTTTGCCATTATTTTGGTATGATGAACTCGATTTTCATGAACTGTGATTAAACAGTAATATATGTAAACATTATAAACTGTTTTATTTCATGTATCATAAATATGTTGTTTTTTCAAATTTGTACTGTATTTTATTTAATTTTTAAAACATTTTTTTAAAATCACGATTGCAGTTATATTGCATATTTTTATCAACAACCAGAAATATAGTTATAGGCCTACATATTATATATTGTTGGCTCACTATTGTAAAATATTTCATTCAGGGTAAATTGTTAAAGCTTGTGTTTTATGCCTTAAAACACTATTCAAAGTTCAGTGTTGCACATTTACTGTAGGGGGGGGGGGGTTATGGGACACTATTTTATAATTTGCTGGTACTAATGTAGCTTATTATGGAATATGCAAATTCTGCAACGATTAAAGGCAAATCGATTGCCACGACACACAAACAGTTCCAGTTTTGTTTTTAGATTTCATTTCAAAGTTCAACTTAAGGGAAAGGTGCTGCATTGGTAATGTTGGCAGTCAAAGTTTCAGCTTATTACGTTGTGCACCTATCAATCCCCCGGGCTCGCCCTTGTGTTAGTAGCGGGATATACGGTGATTTGATACCTTTTTGTTGCCCAAGGGTCGGGTTTTGGGTCAGCGCTGACGCGCGGTGATTCACAGTCTCCAACATAATTTATGGGTATTTGGGTTGATGTGAGGGTCCGATACGCTCAAGTGAGTAAGAGCACTTTGATCGGACTCGTCTATTTTCAAGTTGGGGGGGGGGGGGACAGGTATAACAGTGGATGTCCATTTTCGGGCCGACTTTGACAAAATGTGAAATCTGCTTGAACAAATTAGATTTGTCAAAATAAAAAAATTAAAAAAAGCAGATGTCCTCTTTTAGACCGCCAATGAATGAGGATAAAAGTAGAATCACCATTTCTGATACCCGATAAATGGAAGTGTAGGTCACTAGACAAAATGATTTGATCAAAACGTTCTACTTTCATAAAAGCGAAAATAATATGTCCACTTTTGGACCTCCATGTTTACCTATTGAAATTTGTTCGTAAACAACACAACGTAATGAAGCAGAATCTTTCACTGGTCAGTAATTGTTTTAAATTATATTTTAATCACATGATCAGATAAAGTAAATAGAAAATTAGCTGTTGGAAATTGCTTACCAACATAAAGGACCTGTAGTATAAATGCAATGGCCTTGGTTTCGAACCTCAGGTTCGACTCGTAAGTTCAATAATAATGTAAGATACAAAAGAGTGGAATTTTACAATTGGTCATATTAAAGGCATGCACACTAATATCCATAAATCCACAATCAAGAGATAACATCAACTAGCCAGTTTTTTCACAGACACTCGGAAAGCACTGAGTATACAGTGCTATTATACACACGTCGGTGTAGGGCAAAATTAAATCAATTGTTTATCTCCCGACGCAAGAATTTCACCAACCTATATATATCGCGGAACCCGCTGCTATATGGGATTCTAGCCGGCCATTGTCATCGGGCAAGCTCGGTGGTCGAGAGGTTAAGACGTCTGCACTAGTAAGCAGGAGGCCGTGGGTTCGAATCCCGCCCGGGTCGCTTGTGTAGTTTTTTCACAGACACTCGGAAAGCACTGAGTATACAGTGCTATACACACGTCGGTGTAGGGCAAAATTAAATCAACAGCCTGTAAAAGTTCCAGCTTATTTTCATTAAGTTCATTTTCATTTTCCAGAGTCCGGCATTCTCCTGAGGACAATCAGAGCATACTGATCGAAACGTCGAGTTGTACTTCCAGTTCTTTTCAGAACTAATTACTACTCAATTGAGCATTTCACATGGTGTCACCGCAATTACTCTTACTTATCCTCCTCATCATGCAAAGCTACAAGTTCTACTTATTTTGGTATGTCGTTTATGAGAAAATGCATCCATGCATTCAGCTTATTTCTCTAAATAAAATACATGTCTGACAGTATAAATTCTTGGGATGTTTGGAGAGCCTACCATAACCATTTATACCCAAACCGATTTAATGTGTCAATAATATTTTGCTTAGTTCCTGTATGGGTAATTACCAAAAAAGGAATAAAGCCGTCCACCCCCGGCCTTTAAAAAAGTACACTGATCGAGTGGCTTGACAATAGAATGACAATGACGTAATGGGCGTTGGTTTTCATGAGAATGTACACGTACGTACGTGCATGTACATAAAATACATCCATGTACAGAACACTCAATGCATCACTGAGAGATCAGTGGTACTCGATATGCATTAGCTAGCTCGCGCTCGTTAGCTTACGACGACGTGTTCATTGTACATGTACACTGCACTGCATGCAACGCGTACCTGCTGGCTGGCAGTAGATTGTGTGTTTTGAGTAAAAGGGTAGCTGGCTAGCACTTTACTGATTTTTGCTTGTTCGCCAACTTGCAGTTCTTCACATTAACAGGTTGGTACTCATTATATTAAATAACATTTGAGATACAGAAGGCATCGGTTAGCTGTCGTCAATGTAGGCTTAGAAATAACCCTCCAAATTTAAGAGAAAAACTGACTTGTGTTGGACTGGAATAAAACAAAAACTAGTGCAGTCGTGGTGAATGTGGAAAGTTGATTTTGTAGTTGTACTATATTTATACTAATTATACTATGTACATGTACATGTACGTGGGTTGTGTCTGGAGGTCCTTTACTAGCCGATTTGGTTTTATAATCATGTGGGTTTTTTTCACAACAGTGACGACTGTAATGCGCACATGTATTGTTAACTAACACTTAAGGCAAGCCTGCCTTTATATTCCAGTTATGGAATTAGCAGTAATTATGATGGTGAATTAAGAATATTAGGGAGTGGTCCCAGGGTCTTCACAGTATAGTCATAGACCTAGTTATACACATGATGTCATTTGAGTAGGGCGCCCTCGGCTAGAGGTCAAAAGAAGGTTGCTCAATGGCCCAATCTGTGAGCCGCGCGCGCGTATAGATGTGTGTTTTCCCATTGTTTCATCATTGTTTTACCTCTAAGATGGTGGCATGATGACGTCAATGCATACCATAAGGTCTATTCGAGTATGTTACATTAACCCTAACCCTCCAGGGTATTTTGGCTAGAAACCCTGCCAGACGCATCAGATTGCATCGTTTGTCAAAGTGACTTGGCTGCCCAGTGCAGCAAGATCCATCTGGTCACAAATCTCAAGGCCGAACTGCCTCAGAGTCCGTGGTCACCAAATGCAGCAGGATACAACTCTGGCATTGTTCAATGGGACCAGCTCTCAATAGCCTCAGACTTGGCTGCTTATGCACTGGTGTTGCAGCTGAATGCATCAAAGTGCACCAGACTTTTCCACCTGATGCACTGTGCTGCGTCTGGCAGGGTTAGTAGCTGTAAACTAGTAATATCATGAATATGTATCTCGGTGATCTTGTATTTGGGTCGAATCAGATCTTAGAGCTGCAGACTTTTACATATGTGAAATTTGGGAGACACTCGGGGGAAATTTAGCTCCTTTTGAATATCTCCTTGACCTTGATCACTATTTAAGAAGATATTCAAAAGGAGCCAATATGTGCATTTCCTAGAGATCCTCTCCACAGAATGCACCTGATTTGAAATGCCAAACATTTGATTCTTTTTTTGACAGAACATTATGAAGTAATCCAAGCCCAATTGTCTGAAACCATACAGACAGTATCTTATCATACGAATCATTATCAATCAGAAACAGTGTCTGACTTAGAAAGGTCTAATTTTTTTCAAAAAGTTCTGGGTAATAAAGCAATGGGTAGAATGTCGTATCCGACCGCCACTTTTTCTCATTAAATATAACCAATAATGTAATCTTACCTACCTAGTAAGGTGGAGAACATATGGATGATGATGGACATAATACTTCAAATTATTCCAGGATATTTATTTCATGAAAAATCGGGCATTTTTGGTATACGATGACTTCCTCAGTCATGTCGGTCTGATCTTGTCAACTCCCCCATAAGTGACCAACATGGTCATTGTACATGCGCAGTGGTAACTATAATAGGATCCTTCTATTTTCTGAAGGGGAGGATTTTTTTTAGAAGGGAAATCAAGTCTAAAAACCATCATAAAAGTGGATTTTAAAGATGGAATCATTTTTTAACTGGTTAGTGGTTGTAAAAAAAATTCCAAAAAACCCTTAAAAAGTGGCGGTTGGATACGACATTCTTTCCAATGCAATTGTTATTGTGTAAATAGTCAATGGTTGCTGGGTACAGTAACTGATCCAATGTTTGTGTAAACATCTGTCCTATTCTAAACTGACTGTTTATTCATACACATGCCTTGAAGCATGAAGGTAGATCTTAAGCACAGGGATAAATGCAGGGAACTAGTCTAGTGATTAGCTTGATGAGGTGCAAAAACAGGAACAAGGAGACTGGATCTTCTGAAGGGAATGGTAGATGTGCTCACTGACCTGTGTCAATAGGAGAAAACACAGGATGGGATAGGGTGGGTGGGATTGTGGTTGAGGGTAAAGAAATAGTTGATTTTAACAATGGTTCAGATTTATAGCATTCAACTTGTTTTATAGTACACACACATTAACCCTAACCACCCCCAAATCCTGCAAAATCCCTCAAGGGGCACTTTTTGGGAAAAATTCAGCACTGTTGGGAAACTGGTACTTTCACCTCTTCATATGGGACAAAATTACTACCTCGCAAGAAGTACAGGCCGTAAGTGCTGAATATGAAAGATCAACGAAAATGCATGGTGCATTTTAAAGATAAGGGCATGTTTCCAAAAGTGCATGATGGATTTTGGAGGATTCAGGAAGGTTCTTATCCAGAATACCTTGGGGTTAGGGTTTAAAAAAAACCTCCCAATCCAACCAGTGAGGGTTTAAGAAAATCTGGTTCGAGAAAAATGGTGATATGTCAGTATATTGAAGAAATGGCCAATAAAATGACTTTTATTACTTTTGGAATGAAGGCCTTTCATGCGTTTAATTCCGGCAATGGTGTCTATAGCCGTGATTATAAAATTTGCAAGTTTAAGGCTTGATGGATTAGTTTGGGGGAATTTAATCGTATGTTTCCATGTGTCTTTGTGTTTTATGATAAACAAATTCACTCCTGCAGCAGTGGTGTAGCATTTATTTCTTAAAAAGAACATTTCACAGTTTAGTTTTGATATGTATTTAAAACCAGATAATTGAAATTATTTTATACGTTTTCAAATGCCAATTAATTCCTTCCGTTTAACCCTAACTCCCTAGACAACAAAACCAGTTGGAGGATTTTGAAGGATTTTTATTGTTTTAGTACAATGCCTAGGGAGTTAGGGTTAATAGAAAAAAAATCACGCTCGTTTTGAGCATTTGAAAATGAACGTAAACCATCAAAAAATTATGCCAAAATTAGCAAACACTGCAGCATTAACATGACAATAAGTGTTAACCTTTTCTTTTGGTTTTTGTGGTTCTTAAGTTGGAAATTTTGCTTGTTTCTGCCTCCCACCCAGACAAAATCCTAGCTATGCCACCATTTTTCACTTTTATGAGAATTGTCTCATGCTTCAAAACTTCTGTACAATGGCATTCCTGGTTAAGTTACTCAACCATGTCAACTAAGTAAATAAATATGCATGTTGATTTACTTGTAAGCTGAAAAGAATTTCTGTTGTGGAGCCCAAAGGTCAATTTTACTAGTGTGCACTTTTGTGGTCACAAACAAATCAACAAGCGCTGGCCCTGTCCCCATTTGAAACCAAAAGTAAACAAAAAAATTAATATTTCTCATCTGTGGTTTACAGAAATACTGAAGTCGCTTCCTTCTTCATGCAGATAATTATTCACAAAACCAGTATTCAAAGATCGGTTATCACGATAATATAGGAAATAGCTGCCCAAAAAGGGACAGCTATTTCATTTCCGTTTCATTTTCATTTACAGAACTGACATGTAAAAATGTACAGGATTTTTCATACTGAAATATGTGGACTGCAAGTTTCATAAAAGTTCTGGACCCACCATATTTCAGTTTGGGGGGGGGGGGGGGGGGTGCAGGTATAGAACGAAAAGTACATTAGAGCCGCCACTAAAATAAAATAAGACATATAACACATTTCTTCCTAAATATGATACAAAACAAACTTAAGGAGATGAAAATGTACTCAAGTGATGTTTGGAATCAATATTTAGGGAGATTATGAGCATAAATTTGTGTACGTCCTGTGATACGTTGGCTATTTTGTCGTCTGCTAAAATCACATACATGCCGTCTTTGTACACAAGTGGTAGCTGTATTGTACATTTGTTCCAGAGGTATAGGTGCAGGTCCATTGGACAAAGAGGCAAACTAGGTAACTGTTTAGCCCCTAGACCCAATACCATTTGAAAGGACCAAAAATGAACTAACTTCAAGATCCACACTGTCTTCTGTGAGCGATTCATAGCTTGGTATTTTACTGCAGAAAAGACATGTACTCACGATTTATTTCAACTAGTCAATAGCCAGCATATGTCACATATATAAGCAGATTAGAACTGTTTTACTTTCCGTAATTATGCATGCAAATATACATGTACAAATTTTGGTACGTGTTAATTTATTTATGTGTGTGTATATATATATATATATATATATATATATATATATATATATATATATATATATACTTATACTTAAACTTATACTTTACTTTACTTATACTTATACTTATACTTATACTTATACTTATACTTATACTTATACTTATACTTATACTTATACTTATACTTATACTTATACTTATACTTATACTTATACTTATACTTATACTTATACTTATACTTATACTTATACTTATACTTATACTTATACTTGTAGTAAAACTAGTGGAACGCTGGTAGTTGTAACTCCGAGTTTCACGCGTTATGCGATCATCAGACAACTGATAGTCACCAAGTGATTACTCATATATATATATATATATATATATATATATATATATATATATATATATATATATGCCTGCACGTACAGGTTACTCGCTCAATGATGTGTGGTAATTACCTATTGTTTGCGGGCCTTGTGTGTAAGCTTGTTTGTGGTTTGTTGACGCGGTACTGTTCCAAACATTGGCGGTATATTCCTGAAACTCATCGGCAAGCACTTCCCGAGGAACTCGAAACTGAACAAGATATTCAACAGGAACACGGTCAAGATCAGTTACAGCTGCATGCCCAACATCGCCAGTATCATCAAGGCACACAACAAACAAGTCTCATCGAACGACAAAGGGACCGACCGTAAGGACTGCAACTGCCGCAAGAAAGACCTATGCCCTCTACAAGGAAAGTGCCAGGCCAGCAACATCATCTACAATGCCGAAGTTAAGCAACCAAACAACTCTCATCTGTACATAGGTCTCACCGCGCCTCCATTCAAGCTAAGATACGGCAACCACAGTCTTTCAGGCATGAGAAGTACCAGAACAGCACGGAACTCTCCAAGCACATTTGGCAATTGAAAAGGAACAAGAAACCATTCACCATCAACTGGTCGGTAGCCTGTAGATCTCAAGCATACAACAGTGAATCGAAACGGTGCAACCTTTGCCTCACAGAGAAGCTCTCCATCATAAACGCCGACAAGAGGATACTCCTGAACAAACGACCCGAACTCATATCAAAATGCCGCCATGAAAACAAGTTCTACCTCTGCAACTTCAAAAGCGATGACACGTGACGAGGAACAGTACCGCGTCAACAAACCACAAACTGCCAACAAACAAGCTTACACACAAGGCCCGCAAACAATAGGTAATTACCACGCATCATTGAGCGAGTAACCTGTACGTGCACGTGTAGGCCTATATATATATATATATAGGAGTAATCACTTGGTGACTATCAGTTGTCTGATGATCGCATAACGCGTGAAACTCGGAGTTACAACTACCAGCGTTCCACTAGTTTTACTACAAGTATATTACACTCTGTCTATGTGGCATTGAGCACTCTACTTCAAGATAGACCGCTACATTTAAATATATATATATATATATATATATATATATATTTATTTATTTATTTATTTATTTATTTATTTATTTATTTATTTATTTATTTTATTTATTTATTTTGCCCAGGCAAATCACATATTTAAAATGAAAAGTAATTGCAAGAATCCATTTTCAATGAATAAATGTGACATAATTTTCATTCATGAAGATTACTTATCTGTTTTTATAAAAGCAAAGTTCAACATTGGCATTGTTTCGTTCACATTTATTTCAACGCTGTATGCCCTTGCATTACATTTTGTTTACATCATTAACCCTAACCCCCTAGGTATTCTGGCTAGGAACCTTCCTTAATCCTCCAAAATCCGTCAGTGCACTTTTGGAAACATGCCCTTACATGATCTTCAAAATGCACCATGCATTTTTGGTAATCTTTCATATTCAGCACGTATGGCCTGTACTTCTTGCCAGGTAGTAATTTTGCCCCATTTGAAGAGGTAAAAGCAGGGTTGTAGCTAGAAGAAAGTGAGTGGTGGCTCAAAATGGCGAAAGGCGAAGCGTAGTGAGCGAAGCGAACGAAGCTCTCGCGCTCACGGCCGGGGGTCCAGGGGCCCGCTTAAGGGCCCCTGGTGGGGTCCAGGGGCAACGCCCCTGGCGGGGGTTCAGGGGGCAGCGGCCCCTGAAGCTCCTGGATTTTAGCATTATTTTAAGCCTTGGAGAGCCCCTGTTTCACTAATTTTTGAGGTTTAGGAGGACCATTAATTGATACAAAATTGACTGCTATTTAGTAAAAATTGTCAGTCAATGTTGTCATTATTTGTACTTTTAATAATATTGTTTGCTAAAGTAAATTACCAAGATGGTGTCATGGTGTGAAACAAAAGAACAGGCCACCAAGCCATGCAAAGAAAAAAAATAAGTAGTTTTTGGGGTAATCCCATTAACTCCATTAGTTGCCTGATGACTGCTTAGCACGAAACATGTTACATGTGTCAATCACTACTAGTAGTTCGCGAAGTCTGGGTAAAACAAGCGTGGCTTTATCGGCTTACACGTGCTCTAAGCTACGGCGAAGACTAGCGCAGCGCGAAATGATAGCTGTTTGCACAGTCGTGAGTAAGCATACACGACGATCGCTTCGCTGTACTTCATATCACGCATGCAGCAAGAGACCACCGATCATCCCACCTACATCCCATAATTTTCGAATGACGTCAGGGGGCTTTCCCCTGACGTCATATATTGATGTTATGTTAATGTATCGTACGTGTTGAACACAGCTGTTTTTGCGATACAAGCTATTTTTAATGTGATATTGGACGGAATTAAAGGAAATTTACGCCTTGAGTAATGGTTTAAATGAACAAACACGAGTCAAATATGTTAAAATCTTGTATATTTCGCATGATTTTAATAATTTTACACCACTTTTTGTGCCGGTCGGTGAACTGTTATTTTCATGTGAGTGCCGACCGGCGCCGACCACCGTGGCTACAACCCTGGGTAAAAGTACCTGTTTCCAACAGTGCTGAATTTTCCCAAAAAGTGCCCCTTGGAGGATTATGATTGATTTGGGGTAATTAAGGTTAAATATCAAATTGCTGCAATTTTGCAAACAATATATGTTAGATCAAGAATGATATAGTAACATCAATGAAATAGATGAGACATAAATACATGACCTTATTTAGGCTCAGTGGAAGCAACAGTTTTTTGTGCCCTAAACTATTAACAGACAGTCATAGACCATATATGGACTGTTATGAGACAAAGGACTATAAAGATGGAATTAAATTTTTAATTACAGATTAAATTTTTAATTACAGATTTTATACCTTTCCTCTAAATAGAAATCACTCATCAAAGCGTCGGCCATGTTGAAAGCTAAGAAGTATGAATGGAAGGATTCCAACTTGGCTCTGTTCGGCTCGGACACAGAGAAGCAAGTCAAGAAAGAGTCGGCCGAGTCTGAGCCGGCCTGGAGGGGGGCCGGCCAGGCGGTTGGCTTGCAGGTAAAAAAGTTATTTTACTTTTGATGTCTGCACTAGTAAGCAGAAAGTTGTGGGTTCGACTCCCGCCTGAGTCACCTGTGGAGTGTTTTCTTACAGACGGTGCTTCATTGATACAATACAATCAAACTTTATTATTCCATTCTGAACAATTTACTGGCCTTTTAAAATACATGTATGCAAGAAGAGTGTTAAAAACAAATTGAAAAATATATTACAAATAAAAAATGGCCTATGTAGAGAAAGTTTCAGTTGATTTGTTTTGTATATTAGTACAAATTTTAAAATTGTTAAAATAGAAAAAGGAATATATTTGCAACCCTTTTTCTTCTATTTCTTAAAATGAAAATTTCATTTAAGACCAGATAATTGAAAATAACAAATGTTTTAAAACGTCAATGTTATTCCTTCCGTTTAACAGAGAAAAAAAAATCACACTCCTTTTAAGAAATTAAAAATGAACATAAGCCATCCAAAAATCATGCCAAAATAAATAACACTGGCAACACAAAAACTCATCATTCCAACTGCTCCTTGTACCACCTGATTCCTGCTGGAATATTATATGCTGCCACATAACAGGGTTCTAATCCCACCATTTAAAAATAGATTACTTGATCAATGACGGGCAAACAAATCAAATTAATTACAATTGTGGTTATTTTTTAAATTACCAACCCAATACCTTATCGTTATTAACACTTTACCCTCATTTCTGTATTCAGATTTGGCGGATTGTGAAGTTTAAGGTTACCCATTGGCCTAAAGAGGACAATGGCGAATTTTACAATGGTGATTCCTACATCATCCTCAATACCTATGTAAGTGAACTTAAAATTTACTTGAAAGTTACGTAATTACAGTGCAATGCAGGGCCTTCAATAAATTTCTAATATTTTCAAGGAATGATTTTACCCTGGGGAAATACTTTGAACTCCATTCTTCGGGCACTTTTGATTTGACTTTGGTTACAGAATGCCAGACTTGTATTTGAGTCTTCAAACATGAACTGTGGGTTCTCGGTGTTGAGTCACAGTCACAAGTTTTGATAGGTCGAGTCAGAGTCTGGACTTATGATAAGTCAAGTTCTAGTCTTCAGTTATGATTGATTGAGTAGGAGTCACTGTATACTGTGACGTGAGTCCATTTTCAAGTCATTAAAAATGTGACTCAAGTCTTTGAGTCACAAGTCGTTCAAGTCATCAAAAGCATTAACAAATAAATATGTGTGTCATGAAAGAAGGTAAATTTTTAAAGTTTAAAATTTTTCCATGGTTTACTTTTTTATTCATTACTAAATTTCTTAGTGATTTTTATGTTTTAGTATTTGTATAATTTTAGTTTTACTTCATTTTTATTTTATTTTTTACTCTTTTTCTTTGGTGGTACAGTTTTTAAGTCTTGTCGCTGTATGTATTGTATTTTAATTCTATCTTGATGCATTTTTTTTATACAAGGGCCCCAAATGATCAGCTGTGCTGGATGGGTTACCCTCTATAAATATGGTTATAAATAAATAAATAAATAAATATTGATATGGAATTGCAGAAGGAGCCGGAGAGTGATCAACTGAAGTATGATGTCCACTTCTGGATCGGTGCAGAATCTACCCAGGTGAGCTTCTCAGCCATGCATAAGATGTTCTCCAAACATCCTCTCCCATCCTCGTCATCCCTTGCTGAACAATTTAAAATCTGCTTGCCATAAAATTCCTTGCCTGGTGCATGTTTCCCTCCATCCTACGACCTATCCTGTTTCAAGAGGAATCTCAGTTCCCACCTTCAGCTCCTCGGAATCTATTTACTTTTTATTTTTCTTCTATCGTAGTCCTGTACCTTGAGCGACTTTTAACCTTTTAACCTTGGATCCATATAGACACTCCTCCCCTTCTAACACCTTGTCTTTCCTGTCCCCCCTCACCCCTTTTGAAGTCCATAAAATACGAGATAAAGCTTTTTTTGAATGACCATTTCTCCATCTACCAAATTGTTATTACTGCTTTTTTACGCCCTGAAAGATTCACGTTTTCCAAAGATGAAGATTGGAATAATTTATATTAATGTTGCGTCTTTTCAAGCTTGTTAAATTGTGAGTCTGTGTTTTTCTTTTCACCGTTAAGGATGAATACGGCACTGCTGCTTATAAGACTGTGGAGTTGGACACTTTCCTGGATGATAAACCAATACAACACAGGGAAGTCATGGATCACGAGTCTGATTTGTTCAAGTCTTACTTCCCGAGACTGACGTAAGTCTTATTTTTGCCAGCTGCTTGTATTAGGATTTCCATTCCCTAGATGTTTATTTTAGTCGGCCTTTCTTTAACCCTCCTATAGGTTTAACAATCAAAGACACTCGAAATTTGTATGTAACTCCCAACCCATTGACTTTGTGCAGTGCACTCAAATAAATGCAAGGACATGTGGCTATGGTAGGAGGTCAAACCAAAACCACTCGACTGTATATGAGTCTGCTGCTAACTTATGCAGTACATACACAGCTCTGTGTGACTCTGCATATAACTTATGTAGGACATACACAAGTGTGTTTGACTTTGCCAATATCTCCAGCACTCTTAGAGAAAAATACGCATGTGTGAACAATTGGCAATGCAACCAAAAATACTCAAGTGACTGTCTGTGGGTGCGGTGCTTACTGGGCCAAATTTCAGCCTGGGCATAGGAGGGTTAAAGCAGAATTAATTTGTCTGTGAAATGCCTGTAGGGATTACGGTTAAAGATCATCCATTTTTCTTATAGTTGAATTTCCAACCTTATACTTTTAAATTGATTTTTTTTCTTTTTCCCCACAGCTTGCTGTCAGGTGGAGCTGACACTGGCTTCAGAAAAGTGAAGCCTGTAGAGTACAAACCAAGACTTCTGCATTTCCATGGAACCAGAAAGAACATCACAATTAGCGAGGTAGGATTTAGCAAAGAAAAGAAAATGCTCGATTCAAAAACACTCGGGGTAGCCACACCATCTGCAGCCATGTTCCGGGTTCTAGAACAATCAAATGACTCCCCACTTTATTTCCTTATGTTTTGCATTGTGTATCTCTCATTTTGTCCTCTCCTATTTGTTATTCAAGTGCTCAAAGCTTGAGTCTATATCCAAGTCCTCAATGTTGAGTCCGAGACATGAAGCTTGTGACAAGTGAAGTTTCAGCAAGAAAACCAAATATTAGAACCAGACAATCATCTTGTTGCCACTTCGCGTCTGCCCCCATCTCGATTCACATAAAGTAATCTTCACTAGGTTTAAGAATTGTTGATATTAAACAATTTGCTGGTGATTCCATGAGGCATACAAGTCTGTACATTTGTCTCTTGTACTTAAAACTAAGTCATATAGAGATTAACCCTAACTACCTAGCTATTTTGGCTAAGAACATTCCTGAATCTGCCAAAATCAACACCATGCACAAACACTACCACCCAACTGATGGACTTACATGGAATTGGGACACTCTGCCCCATGCAAAGTATCCCTGTCTGGGCTGTACAGTACCGAGTCCATCAAAATCCAACAAACCCAGCCATTGGAGTTTGAATGGCTGTAATGCCTACTGCTGAGGTGCCTTTTTGATTGCCTAGGGCCGGGTAGGACAAGTCATCCACACTGTTAGTAAGAGGCCAGCTCTTCTTAACAGTTCCTGGTACTTTTTTTTTACCCCATTCTCAAGAAATTTAACTACCTTAAAGGGCATGTCAGGCTGAATAGACCCTACCAGGATTCGAACCCGGTTCTTGTAATTATAAGTCAAATGCTCTACCAACTGAACTATATCCAGCTGTAATTGCTTTCATCAATTCAACTTGTTTTTTTTCTTATTGCCCACAGAAACCACTCAGCAAGTTTTCCCTTAATTCAGGAGATGTCTTTGTTCTGGATCTTGGCTTGCAGATCTACCAGTGGAATGGATCGGGAGCCAATAAAGACGAGAAGTTCAAGGTAATCCACATGGTCCTACAAGTTTGGCAACTTGTTGAAATTCAACATAACTTCTAAGATGAAAGCACTTCAGATGGAATAATTCTTCACCTTTACCACCAATTATTGCTTTGAGATAATTTGATACTCTGGTATTTACAAACATTGAACCTTACCTTTAAATGGTTGAATACTTGAAATAATTCCTTCATTGTAGATGTACATGTGTGATGACTTGCTGTTGATGTTTAAAAAAATCTGCTTTTAACATAAATGTGTAAAACAATTGCATGCACGAAGCCCCTATACACGAAAATAAGCATCAGTGATCAAAACTTTTACATCAAGCTTACTTGGTGTAAAGTTGATGATATCAAACATCCCTGATAATATTTCTGTCTGAGGTGCTTTTATTAACCCTAACCCCCTAGCTGTTTTGGCTAAGAACTTTCCTCAGTCCGCCAAAATCCAACACCATGCACAAACACTACCACCCTACTGTTGGACTTAGCTGTAATTAGGACACCCTGCCAAGTATCCTTGTCTGGGCTGTTACGGTACTTAGACAGTCCATCAAAATCAAACAAACCCTGCTGTTGGAGTTTGAATGGTTTGCGGTGGTTAGGGTTAAGGTACAATTGATCAAATGATTTTACAAAACGAGAAGAACAAAATGAATGTTGGAATGAAGACGAAACATACGAATATATATTTTCACTATTAAAGCATCTTCAGAAAACACTTAAGCGAAACGTTTATTTGGTCATGTGCATATTTTTGGTTTATTATCTGAAATAAGAGCACTTCTAGACAGAGATCACCTTTTCAAGATAATTGGTGTATTTACCAACTTCAAGTTAGCATTATAACACAGTAATTATCAATGTTGTACCTACCCTAATGTCCATGGGACAATTGTCACTGTTTTATAAAATAATTTCATGTCTGTCGAAGTGAACAAAATCTACCAGAGGAATATACATTTGAAGTTTATTTGTACCCTCCCTAATAATGTCTATGCGACAATTGTCACTTATCCTCAGGCTGTCCAGTATTTGCAGACTTTGAAGTCGGATCGTAGCGGTAAACCAAAAGTGGAGAACCTGGACGAGGGTGGAATTTCCTCAAGTCACAAGTTCTATTCAGTTCTCTCTGAAGACCCAATCGAAAAGGAAGAGGAAACCGAGGAGAATTTCGCACCATCGATTTTCCGGTAATGAAAACTAGAACATTATTGACGACCATTCAAGAAGGGGTGGGGGGAGGGGGGGCGTGGCATTGGGATTTCTTTAGTGCTGCAATCACATGACTATCACAAACAATCTTGAACTGAGTATTTGCTCAGTTACACTTGGTTTCAAGATGGTAGATTGTTTACATACTTTATTCCTTAATTGTTCTCAAAGGATTGAATTAATGTCCATACAAGCTTAACAGACAAGATTATAACTTACCCAAAAGTTTCATTGTTACAAAATTTAAATAGTACTTTAGATTTTTGAGAAACTGTAAGAGGATTGGCACATCAAAAACTATTTTTCTGGTTACAGCACACATTTTTGCGTAGCTCTGTGAACTTGTTTCTGGTCAAGAATTTGACGTCAGAAAACAGTTGCTGGTTGTGTTCGTCATAAGACATACCCCACGACTCACCTCCATTAGAGTGACTGGTTGTCCATAAGTTCACAATTTTTGTTTTTGTTATATGCAGTGTGTCCGATGAGACTGGATCCATGGAGATGTCTCTGGTGTCTGAAGGCAAACTCGCTAAAAGCTTCCTGCAGTCCAAGGTCAGTGAATTGTCTTTTATATGAAGGATTTTTTCATGAAGCAGCCATTTTGGGTTTCTAGTGCACAGCATATGGGATTCAAAATGAGGCTCTTGTCCAAAATAAACTGGTGCCTTTCAAACATTTTTGTATATATTCAATCAAGGAACTAGACATGCAGTTTGTTAAAATCAGATTCTTAATCAAATTGAAGACTTCTAGGCTATGTCAAGACCAATGCACAAGCTTCACACCAAGAAAACAACACTTGAAACATTGAATTGTCAATTAATCCACCAGTACTTTTCAAAACAATTCAAAACCCTAACCCCCTTTCAATTGCTAGACACCCTACTCAATGCAACAACATCCATCAGCTGTCCCAGTGTGAAGCCTGCCGAGTGCAACAAGATCCAGCATTAAAAAAAAGTAATTTTGTTCTCTGCTCACTTCAACAAGATCCACCAGAATTTTACATTTGATGCATTCTGTTACATTCTGCATGGTTAGGGTTAAGGGAGAATATACACGGTGCTACCACAAACCTTGAAAACGTGAAAACACAGGGACCCCACCCCATGTCACCCCAAGCTAAAAACACTAGATCTAAGTTCATATTCATATTTCATATTTATTTTTATTGGTCCTTGAAAAGGAAATTTGTTTCATTACATTGTACATGCAACAAGATAAAAAAATATAATAATAAACAGTTATATACATACATGCAATACATAAGTTAAAAAAGATTAGATTAAAAAATTTGAATTAAAATATACACAATATCGAAAAATACAACAGCAGAAAAATAAGATAAAGATGTTAATGCCGGTGCTGATCATTGAGAAGACGTATGGAATAGGGGACAAATGAATTTAAATATCTGTTTGTTCTGGTCCTTACGGACTGCCATCTTCTACCGCTACCAAGCATTATGAAAAAATTGTTATGGGGATGATCATCATTTTCTAGCACACCCTGAGCTTTAGTTAGTACCCTCTCCCGGCAGACTACATCCAGATTTTATATCTACTCCCAGAATCCTAGATGCTTGTTTAACTACCCTTTTGAGTTTATCTTTGTCCATTTTCCTGGCTCCATTATACTAAACGACACAATCATGAAGAATTACACTTTCTATTACCGAGGTGTAAAAAAGAGTCATTAATTACCCTATCAACTCGAAAAGAGCATAATTTACGCAGAAAATACAACCTCTGATTACCCTTTTTTGTGAGAACTTTAGAATGTCAATGGTTGTACCCAGGTATTTGTAACTTTGCACAGTTTCAATGCTTACCCCTGCAATACAGACCGAGTCCGTCAAAGGACTATTTGCCTTCTTGTGCCTAAAGTCAAACACCTTTTGTTTTGTTAGGGTTAGGAACCGGCATAATGACCGCGGATTTCCAACATAAAGGAATGCACTGTTGATTAAGTGACATCTGGAATAGTGACCGGTATGGTGTAGCAAGTTGACCAGCACATGTTTTAAGTAGTCGTCCGCATATTCCATCTGGTCCGCTTGCTTTTTGTGGATTCACAGATATAAAATGCTTATAGACTTCTTGCTCATCTAAGGCGATTGGTGGATCATCCAGTGAGCATAGTGTGTTCAGTTGATCCTTCAATTTGTCTGAAAAGTCTTGAGTATCGAACCGACAATAAAATTTGTTTAACTCATCCGCCCTATGTTTTGCATTTTCCATACCTTGAAAAACGTTTTCCTTATGCTTTTTATAATCAGTCATCATTTCTAAACAATTCCACGCACCTCTTGGATTATTACCAGACACCAAGATATTCTGACTGATTTCTCTTTTCCTATATCCATCGTATCTGTCTAGGATGTCTTTGTTGTGGATACCGGAAAAGAAGTGTTTGTCTGGGTCGGCCAAAGTGCCAGCGAGGGTGAGAAGAAGAATGGCATGCCGTATGCTCACGTAAGTGATTTTAAAAAATGTGTATGTATATTTTTATCCATGTCGTTACCACATGTTGGGTGCTAAATGAAATAATTATTTGTTCTTTAAAGTTCATTGAACTGTATCAAGTCAATTCTCAAGATGTAATACTGCATTCAATCATGTCGCGTTCCTCATTATCACATCACGTTTCTTATCAAACCACAACTTTTGTTTACGCATACTGAGCTTGTGTGGCCGCATTCTTCCAAGTTGTGAACCTGAGTTAGCATCTCGAACCTTCTACAGTTCACCACTGGTGATCTGAGGAATACAAAATATATAGGTCCCCATATGAAAACCTTAACCACAGATTTTGATATACAGGTAAGGTATAGAACTGGTAAATAAAAAATAACCAAATGTTCAAATTTATATGTAAAACGTACCAAGTGTAAAACTGATGACAGTGTTACTCTCTTCCATAGAAATAACTGTTGTCCAAGGTGCTTTAATTTTGTAGGAAAAGTGAAATAATCTGAGGAAAGAGTACTCTTTTGATATACCAATTCTGGTCCTCATCTTTTGAACAGCGTTAAAGTACCGTCACGATCAATAGGACATGGAATCAGAGTGTTTGTTTTAGATCAACTCTGTGACTGACAATAATTCCCCACATGATAAGGTCATATTAACGTTGCTGCTCCATAAATGAGCCAGTCATTTTCAGTCACTGTGTTCATCTTAAACTTTGACATTGATTCCATGCCCTGTTGAAAGTCTGCTCTGATCGTGACGACACTGCCCCTTTAATACATCAAAATTGTGAGATTTAAATCTCAAATTACTTTCTTTTAAATCCCCCTCAAGTTAGACCTTTTATTTTGGATGTCTGGTGTTAAATAATAGGGGCTTAAAACACAGATTTTGTTATTTATTTTGTTCAGTATGCCTCCATAGCCTGTATTGTCCATTAATTAACCATAATTTTTGTGTGAATTAGCTTGTAATTTAACAGTCTTACGCATATTATTGAAATAAATGTGAATTGAATTGAATTCTTGTCGGTGATATCCATTTTTCCAAAAAGAACGTGTTATGTAAAGTTTTGTTATTAAATAGTATAATAGCCAATTAGCAGATATGTAATATTTGTTTTATGAAAAAACTTTATGATTTTTGTATTTTTATTTTTCAGAACTATCTGATGAAAACCAAGCATCCTTTGGTCCCGGTTACCGTCGTCAAGGAGGGAAGTGAGTCTAAGCAGTTCAAGGCTGTGGTGTCTTAAGCCGACCCAGAAAGCATCAAGATAAACAAGAAGCTCATTTAATTGAGTTTAAAATAGCAAGAGAGTGCATTAGTAATTTGCTTAATTTCTTAGTTTATTTATAGTGGTATTGGTTAAACTAAAAATGGAGGCAGTTAAAATTTTGCTATGTAGATTTAAGTTTTTGTTTTATAAAATAATTTCATGGATGTCGAAGTGAACAAGATCTATCAGAGGAATATACATTTAAAGTTTATTTGTACCTTCCATAATAATGTCTATGTGACAATTGTCACTGTTATCCTCATAGACTGTCCAGTATTTGCAGGCCCGTGGGCGTGTTTGAAAATGTGGGAGTGGGGGTGTGATTTGGGAACTTGTGTGACAAGTGAAACTAAAAAAAAAAAACGCAGGAAGAAATTTGTGGGTCATTTCATATAAGTATATATATAAGTGGAACGCATTTGTCAAATGCTATCCCCTAAGTAACCCCAACCTACAGGCCTGTATCTCCACTTGTCATGTCAGTGATATTGTCAGGGTAGAGTTGTTTCACAGGCCTTTTATAAGTTTATTGCATAATATTTAGTACTGCAAATATGTACCTATAGGCGATACCCTTAAGAACACAAAAAACTTAGTTTGAAGCTTGAGAACAATTTTGTTGGAAAGCTTATGTGGAATTTATTTTTGTAGATAACAAGTTAGGAGTAAAATCCCAGATCTTTGCTGAGTAAGACATTTGCACATGGTTTGGTACAGAGTTGATATCTTATAAAGTTAGAATTTTTAGGGAGATGGGGGGGGGGGGGTGTGAACTCACATTCCAAAACACTATGAACCAAATGTTTGAATGATTCCTTTAAAAGTACCAACAACCAAAGTACCACAACAATCCAGTATGCCATTTCACAGTTGTAAAGTGAATTAAAGTCTACAAATCATGATCATACATTGCAATATTAATGCTTTTTCTTCTGAAAATTATTCTGGTTACTCACCAGCTGCAAATTCATATTTTTTACAGAAAGCAAAACAATTTTTTTTTTTGTAGCAGCTGTAAAATGCTTATGCGTATGAAGTTTATATTAATTAATAATTATTATATCATGACAAATGTAAACACATTCCTAATTTTTTCCCATAAATTATTAAAGAATAATGAAAGTGCCTAATATAATACAAGATACATTTTTCTAATGGATAATATTATGCTGATGAATCAGATTGTAAGTTATATAGTTTCTGGTGAATAATGGAATTATTTTAGCTACAATATTACATTTTTAATCATCCTGGTTGCCTGTGGAAACCACAGAAACCAATTGTCTTAAAGATGAAACAAAAATGTATAATCTTGATAGAAAACTGATATTTGCATTAATTATTGTTGAGCTGACAACTCATAAAACCAGATCAAAGATTGTGAGGAAAGTTCTCGGGATTAAATTTTAAAAGGTGGGTGATCATTCATTTGAAATGAGGGGGTGTCTTATTTTTATAACTTAGCCCGTACATGTTGTAATTGCAGAATACAGTTCTTTGGTGAATTTGATCAGATAGACCTCTGCAGCCATCTTGTTTGTGGATAATACAAATCCGTATATCCAAACCGAGGCTGGAAGACAAAATAGTCTGGTCCCTTGTCATGCATTGATATTTAGCACTATAAGCGAACTTGCATACAGGCAACCTGATATTAAAGACGCCACATCATGATCGTAAAGGTCTACACCACCTAAGCGTGAGAACATTCAGTGACAACCATGAACCTTTGATAGATTATTTCTTGCATGGTACCTGTTGTATGATTGTCAAATGTATGCTCTCTATATAATATTGTATACATTTTATATTTCTATTTTATTTTTACTTAATTTTCTGTAGACATTGGTCAAACTACACAAATTTAAATTAATCCATACATTTAATGCAGGAAGTTGATAATTTATATTTTGCTATTGATTTAAATGAAATTGCCATTAATATCGTATAAAGAGGGGACATTAAAGGATATCTAACATGATAAAAGCACTGTCTGATCTGAGCAAATTTGTTCCTTTTTTGCATTCGTGTTTAGTTATCGTTTATCCAGCAAATGCGGGAATTTGGGGGTGTGTGTGTAGTTGGGGAGGGGTAAGTTTGGGTCCGCAGCCTATTCATATGCTTACTTTGCCTAGGTCCCTTCACTGTTTATCTTGTTGGTGATTTTTTCCCCCAATATATATATACTACTCAAAACAATTTCGGGAACACCGGATTTTTAACATCAAATAGGTTTGAAATGTTCCATGAACCGGGATTTTCATTTGCAACCCCCCTATCTCTTTCAGTAGTCATGTTATGAAATGTGTAATCACTACATGCATCCTTTATCATCTGTTTCATTGTGCAGTTGTTTCTCATAAATTCTGTGAAACGTGTTTATCTGAAATAAATGATCTTGCTTTAACTGAGATTGTTCCGGTGTTCCCTAAATTGTTGTGAGTAGTATATTTTCAGACATAATGATTCAATACAGGAATTATAGACCTACATCATTTGTATGTTTTACTTTATTACATTCGTTAATAGCATTGTGTATTGTGTGATACTAATCATTTTGTTGACGGTCATGTTCTTGTTAGAAGTATGTACAATTTCGGTGGTTTCGGTTTAGATTTTTTTAAATTTTATTTTTAAATAAAAAATATTAACCCCACCCCAGTTGAGCTATTTTGAATAACATTTTTAACAATATATAGCCTGGCCCCCATCTGATTTCTGACTCCGCCCATGCATGTCAGTCTGACAACCTGATCAGTCGAGTTGATTGGCCGCATGCAGTGCTACGTCATCGACTGTATGCCTACAGTGTTGAGAGCACTGAGGTGACATGTTGAAAACATTACCGTATGCTTCGAGATTGGAATGCCGCGGACGTTCTCTGTGTGAAAATTCTTGTATGGAGGGCAAAACTGGATTTAGTACAAATTCTATCATCGTTAATATTTGTTACATTTTAATGTATCCAACTTCAGTGTAACGTGTGTAATATTAATCGTCGCGTTATTTTGTTTTCCAGATAGGCTACAACAAGATAGTAAAAAATGTAACATATCTATAATATCTGTACAAGTATAAAATCCATTTTAACATAGTTTAATTTGTATATGCCTATATTTTAAAATATAGGCATGTAGAATTCTGGTAGTCGAAACATTGGGTATTACGTATTGATGGACATCCAGGGCGGATCCACAGAGGGCCCAGGGGTTTCTGATGACCACGCTCCTTTTGGCTGTCATTCCTTTTCCTTTGCTCTCGCATCTCCTTCCTGGAGAAACCATCAGACGAGCTTAACAAAGTGACTATGTAGTATGTTCCACACAATACATTCTAACCATCTGGACCCCCTTCGCTCGTCCATACCGCCTTTATCCGAAGGCGCTGGTACACTCCAATATCTCTGAGCTCTCATTGGTTAATTTTGGTGACCCCATGTAACTGGCGGTCGCTACTTCCTGTTTACGTTCTTATTAATCAATTTTCTCCTGAAGACGATCAGAACCGACAGAACGTACTGATCGAAACGTCGAGTTGTAACCTGCAGTTCTTTTCAGAACTAATCACCACTCAATAGAGAATTTCACATGGTGTCACCGCAATTAGTCTTACTAATTCTTTTTCGTGTTTTTACTTTTAGAAATGTGATGGATGCCTATAGGAAGCGTTGGGTTTAACTTGGAGGAGGAGTAAACCTGCTGTCGCACGGGGTGCCAACTCGACCGACGCTGTTGTACGGCTGTACCTCCGTCCTCGGACTCTAAAATCTAGTACATCACGACATGTAGGTAGGCCTGCACAATAGCCACATGCACACTACTAATAAAACAGAGAAAGACATCAATGTGCTTAATTATTTATTCTCGGTTTTCATTTAGTTAAACAGGTCTGATTTAAAATCCCACCAAGGTTGACATTTTGATTATAAATGTGTTCAGTCCCAAGCAGGCTTTGAAGGGACGGGGTTACTTTTGCAATATGGCATATTTATTGAAACAATGTTTTCCTGTACCATGGATGATGGAGTTTTGCCATAATTATAATATACAGTGGTGTTTAGAATTTAGAATTATATAACAAATCGAGTACAAAAGGATTTACTTTTATAATTGATTTGTTCTTGTGGCATTTTCTAGAATTAGCAAAGAGAAACACATAGTAACAAATGAATAATTTTGGGGGGATTGTGGGCTTTTTTGGGGAATATTACGAAATGCTTATCACATGACAACCCGAAATATATCATCATTTTAATGTGTATTTCTGAGGCTTTGTTGTACTGAAGAAAAAAGTAAACTTTATGTTTTTTGAGAGTTTATTTAGTTTAAACCACTGAGTTGAATGCATGCACTAGCACTGTACTCCACGTGAACAAAGTCATGCGCTGTTCATTTTACAGTTTGCAACTGAAAATCAAGCAGGCTGTTATCGCCACGTGTTTTGTATTTAAAAATGAAGAAAGAAATTTGTGTGACAAATAAGCTATACGATTATATTTATATTGTATAAATACTCTTACTTCAGTGTGCTATAAGAACGTTGCGTGTGCCGGACAATTTGGGGAAATAAGTGACATTATAGTCTTATAAGTTATATGGCTTGCAGTCGTGTGCTGTTTTATGACGTTAGTGCAACCAGTGAGAAGATGTTAGTATTTAGCATCCGCCCAGGAGTTGACCCCAGTGTTCTTCTCTTTTGTTTTTTATATTTAGTGCTTCTTGGAGAATGAGAATATACAAACTGCTGATAATCAAGATAAGGACCAGACATTGGCGATCTCAGCAACCCACAGCGTCAGGTAGATGAGTTTGGTGCATTGCCGTTCTCACCAAGACGGAAAGTGAGTGAATCAAATATAGTGAACTAGATGATCGAACGACAGACAGCCTCCGTGATAATAACTTAATTTTGATGCGCAATCCTTAACCCTAACTCCCTAGACAACAAAGGCAGTTGGAGGATTTTGAAGGATTTTTATTGTTCAGTAACAATGCTTAGGGAGTTAGGGTTAAAGATGAAGATCATATACACAGAGGGCTACTTGATAAATAAGATTCATATGAAGATGATTCTAACTTATTTGTTGCTTTGGAACGATGTCCAATTGCAGCCAAAATTGTCGGATCGATTGGAATTCTGTCGTGCTGCATTTCAAACGACTTTTGCACATAGGGGTATGAACGTTTGCCCGATTTGTGAGGCCTCTCTTAGCCACCATACTTTGTGTATGGGAAATTTTAGTCTGGTTCCAATAACCGCGTATACATGTATCACGTATTTCACTGGTTGGCCTAACAAAAAGATGGCAAAACAACAACAACAACCGCTTTTGGAGCCGACCTATGAAACCGGAGACGTTTTTTGGCCTAATATGGGAACCTGTTGAATGTGGCCAGCCTCTTATGGAGTGAAATTTGTGTGATATATTGTAGGTTTTGACATTTTGTATGTCTCCAGCGCCCTGGGTGTCAGTAGCGTAGCCTAAGGGGGGGGGGGGGCAGCCGCCCCCATCAATCTGGTGTCTGTCGGTAAATTCAAAAAATTGTTGGTATTTATGATTGACATAATTCAAAAATTTATAAAATATCAGTAGAGAAGAATTATTACAGCTAGAATAAGCTAGAATAAACAGGCAATTTTTCAAAAGTTATGTTTATATTGCATGTTATTAATATTTATCATAATAATTATTAATAAATGGAGTGTTTTTAATACACTGTTGGTAAATTATCACAGTGTAAACATGAAGAATCGAGTAATACAAATGTCAATGTTCTGGAATCACTTGCCAGTTCCTACAAAACATGAACTTAGTGCTGGGAGTTACCAGTTAGTTGGATAACCGTTTAACCGAATCGTTCACGGTCGGTTAACCGGTTAACCGAAAGTCGGCACCTGACGGCCACACAAACTAGGTAGTTGGCAAAAGGCACAATGTGTATAAATTTTCAATCAAAAACACCAAAAAACTTTCCCCAATGATTGTTTAATAACCAATGCGGCAAAAAAGAAAATCTAGAACAACAAAATGGGGGCAAATTCTTCCAAAAATGTTTTAATAATTTTTTTTTACAATTTTGAGGAACTCAAAATCAATATTTGTTGATTATTGCATTCATGCTTGTTTTTGTTTTTGAATTGGAGAAAACCTATGACTGGAGCTCCTTATGATTGTAATTATGCATAAGTCATCAGGTAGATACAATATTAATTTACATGTAGTCATGCCTATGATTGTTAATGAGTATGATTAAATAATGTTAAAGTAGATATTGATCCATTTTTAATTTAAGTATGTTATTCATGGTGACATGTCAATGGACACGGATTAAGGAGATCATGTTTGTTTCATGTAAACGGTTGCTCTGTTTTGGCATAATGAGGAGTAATATCAGCTGATATACATTTCTTGTTGAAATTATGTGTCTCATATACATGTACAACAACCAAGCCAGACACGCCTTCCTTTGCTATTAATCTGATTTATGTCAAAATAATTATTAATGTTTTATGAAATGATGTACATGGCACGGATTTAGCAGAGCCATATTTTGTAATTTTGAGAAGACAACGGCAAAGTAAATTTAACCCTACTGTACATGCAAGTGGCAATATTAAAGCATTATTGTATTATAAAATAAATTAAATACATTTCTTGACTTTTTGTACTTGAAAATGGATTTTATCAGTCAGAGTGTATGGCAATCGGTGACGAGACTAAATTTTCTCAAATCAAATCAAATCAAATTTGTCCAATGGTTCTTCATGATAAAGGTCATGATCAGATAAAAACAGTTATAACAACACTTTTGAATGGTTTGCCAAAACCTTTGACAGATAGATACATGACTTGCATGTTGCATCAATTACCAGACAAATACAGTACTTGGCCAATTGTTAAGTCATAAAATTTACATATTTATTCTTAGGATGGAAATTATGTACCCAGACTCAATTATTACTTCTTGGAACCCTACCCCGTTAGTGGTAAAATATTATTTTATAATTTTTGATCAGGCTTAGAGAGTACGGTACATTTTGTTATGTTGAGTTGAGCTTATACAAAGTGTGATTGTTGAAATGGTATTGTAATTTGAAGCAGTCGTAAGCCTTTCACTGAATAATCGCAGCACAAATCATTTAGTTTTTATATCAATAGTAGAAACTTAATGTAAGTCACAACAAACATAATAATTGAGTCATTTGAAACTACTGTAATTCCTCCTAATAATTTATTATTTTCCAAAATTGTTTTTTATGATAGTTTACCAATAAAATTATAAACTACAAAGTTTTGCACCAAAACTATAAAATTGCATGTGTCAGATTTGTCAAAGACAAAGCACGTATTAATTCTTTGTTTCAATTGCTACAATGTATTTTGTCTTGTAGTAGAAAGGCAGTACATTTGAATTATAATAAGCTACAACAAACTAAAAAGAGAGAAAAAACACGTTCTATAACAGTTTCTATTTTTTCCAATTTGGCGCCCTCAAAAAATTAGATATTGCGAGAACGTAGACAGATGTGATGAATGATCAGCAAGAGGGCGCCCTTTATAATTTTAGTGTCAACAGAGGGCGCCCTTTAATTTTTTACTGTCAACAGAGGGCGCCCTTCATAATCAACAGAGGGCGCCCTTCGTATATTTACTTCACACATTCAAACCATAATATAATGCACGTGTCTAATATTCATCAAGTCAAAAAATCCTTGAACAATCCCGAAGCGTCGGTGGCGTAGTGGATTGGCAACACGCAATTGGAATCACAGGACAAGCCCCAAGGCCCCCAGGAGGGTTCGAACCCCACCGATGTCACAGAGGACAAACAAGAAAGGACACAAGAAAGGACACAAGAAAGGACACAAGAAAAGACACAAGAAAAGACACAAGAATGAAAGACCAGAGCACACAAGAAAAGGAGCATACAAGACAAGATCCCTGGATTGGAGACACGGTGGATGGAGGCAACATGGAGGAAGATGACGACAAGGAGATGAAGATGGAGGAGATGCAGATGGAGGAGAGCAGGACGAGAAGAACAAGTAAATGACAAGAAACTTTTTTTTAATTTTTTTAATTTTTTAATTTTATTTTTTTAAATTTTTTTTTTTTGCAGTGCAAAACCGCAATTTAGCGGTAATGCACTGCAAAATTATCATCCCAAACGCTGAATGAGCTACAAAATTTGTGGTAATATTGCTAAATTTTTATTAATATTGCAAATTTTCTACATTTATAGCATCATTTGGCATAAATCTCCTTTAAATGCAGTAAATTCAGATAATTTAACCCAAAAAAAAATTTGATTTTTTTTTCCAGTACAAAAACGGCAATTTATAGCGGTAATGCACTGTGAAATTATCATGCCAAACGTTGTGGTAATATGGTTAAATTTGTATTAATATTGCATATATTGTACAATTACAGCATTACAAAGCATTTTAATGGCAAATTCTGAAAATTTACATTAAAATAATAAAAAATTGTCAAAAAACACATATTAGCGGTATTGCACTGCAGAAATCAGCTATATGGCTAAATATTTCATTCATTAAAAAGGGAGAAAAGAAAATTGGGGATAAATTATGCACATTATCTAAATTTACTGCATTTAAATGAGATTTATGCAAATTTTAGTCATAAACGTAGAACCATCAGGTGTTAAATGCCTACAATGGAAACAAATTGTCTTGCAGAATAAAAATAAGAGGTCATTAAAATTTTGAATTCAGTTTAAAAAGTCAAAATATTGAATTTAAATAGAATGTAGCCTCTGATTGTTATTTTGCAAATAATTTTCAGAAACCATTTTAGAAAAGTTGTTATTTTTGTTTGCAATAATTATTAGCATTGAAGTAATAAGCCTTATCAGAATTGCCACGATAAGTTGTGATTTTTTTACGTATTATGACGTTACAGAAAATTTTTCTTTGAAATTGATAAGATCATAAACAGAATTGACCTACATTAAATAATTATAATTATCCTCAGACACAATGGTACTCATTTTTTCCAAGGCGCAAGATTGTTTTCTAAGACAATGCGCATGCTCGCAGCAATTCCGATAAAGCTTATTAATTACATTTTGATAAAACAAACCATTTATAATTGCTATAATTACTTACTTACAATAATCTTTTTGTTTTAATGACGAGATTACATAAATCCTGATCTTGATCACAAGATAATTTGTATAGTTAAGTCAGATGGATGAAAAACGTTTGTAAGCCTTTTCAACATCATCGCAATCAAATACTATGTCTAAAATATGTTTAGTATGTCACATTAAATGTTTCCAATTCAGTATTTTTTAATGAATGGATTTTGCCATGGAAATGGTTCAGCTGTAGTCTGGTACAGACTGCCTGATGTATCATCACATACAACAGACAGGATGTCTTCTATTTGTTTGCTTTGTTTATGTTCACATGATCGTGATCAGGATTTGTCTTGTCAGTGAAACAAAATACACTCTTACAATTAAAGTAGAATAAATATAAAATTGAACTCCTGCAATAACAGCTTAAAGACAAGGTACATCATTAGTAATGTTGACAAAACTGTTGACCAGTATATGCTTATACTCTCTTTGAATCAAGATATACATTAAACAACCAATCTGTGAAAGTTTCAGCTTATTTTGCTGTCGTTAATATAGCAACCTCAATAAAAAATTAAAAAACATCATTATAGGATATTGATACCACCATCACCAGATTATAATTCAACAGTTTTGCTATATTTGATTTACCAATCTGTACCTTTCCTTTATGTACATACTACATGGTGTCGACAATTCTGAGAATTTGAGAAAATTTTTCATAACAATTAAGAAAATGAGGCGGCATATACATGTAGCTGTGACATTTGTAGACAGGTCTCAATATCAAAATTCTTAAACATACAAAAACATGTGTCTATGGAATACCGTTGGTAATTTCAGTTATGTACACCCACTCTAAAAGTACTATAAAGAGGCTTCAGTGATCAAATTCAGACAATTCTCAAAATGACTCTGCATAATATGCAACACATTTTTGGACCAAAAAGCCTTTACAATTTTCAATTTATATCATTTCACTCAATTACTGTTTTGCATATAATTGTCTGTACTATCTCACTAATTGGTAACCGATCAGGCCTAAATTTTATAATTAAAATTATAATTTTTTTAGGCACATTTAATATTGTGGTTTGTTCAGCTCACAATATATGCTATTAAAATTAACATGTACAACACACCAAATGTAATCCAGGAAAGTTTTTGGTAGCATCATGTCAATGAGTTTTGAATAGTCTTGAGACAAAAAGAATCATTGGTTTGACAACTCAACATTTCAAACATTAGCAGGCCTGGAATTTCATTCTTGTAGGAGCAAGACCACTTTGTCCTGAGTAAGGGGCACTTCCTTTACAATACAGTAATGTCTATGTGAACATTTGTAAGGGGTGGGCACCAAGGACCAGAGAATGGTCATGTGAAATTCCAGGCCTGGTATGCTCTGATCATCTTCTGATTCTCCTAAAGACGACCTGAGCATACTTAATATATGGAAACATCAAGCTGTTAAACCACTTTTCGGAACCAACCAGAAACCTTCCTAGATTGTTGTTCCACCATGCAAAAAATATATAAACATACCTGCGCAACCAGGTAATTACTGAATATTCCTATTCACAGCTAGGGTAGCTTGATGCAGATATTGGTAGAAATAAATAGATGAATCCATGATGAGGTCAGACACAAAGTGCTCCAAACATAATCATTCTGATTATATGCTGAATGAGTTGGTCCATCTTTCATTAGAAAACTGAAGCTTGTTGAGAACATCCTGTGAATTAAAAAACAGATTTTAAATGGGGGATTATTATACTCTGCATTATGAACAACTTGGAGAAAATTTTGTTTACAGGGCAATTTTCATTCCATATCAAACTGTTAAAGGGGCAGTATCGTCACGCTCAACAGTGCATGGAATCGGAGTGCTAGTTTTAGATTAACTCAGTGACTGAAAATATTACCCGATATGATAAGGTCATATTAATGTTGCTGCTTCATGTGTATGAGCCATTAATTTTCAGTCACTGTGTTCATCTTAAACCAGGACACTGATTCCATGCCCTGTTGAAAAACTGCTTTGATCGTGGCCGATACTGCCCCTTTAAGGGATGAAGATACATCACTTGGTTGCCCATAATTAATGCAAATTGAATAGGGTTTGTTAACAAAACTGAAGTCAACCACTGACAGTATTGTCAATTTGTTATTGTCAATTTGTTTTGACAAATATTTGTAAAAATAATCCACTCCAGTTGATTGACATGATAAGGTAGCATTTATAGTAGTTTTATCAACGCAAATATACTACCCAGTAACTCCTTAAAGGGCAAAAAATGTATCCACCTTTTTGCAGTTAAAGGGGCAGTAATCGTTACGATCAACAGGACATGGAATCAGAGTGCTTGTTTTAGATTAACTCAGTGAGTGAAACTAATACCTCACATGATAAGGTCATATTTTCATTGCTGCTGCATACATTGATTCCATGCCCTGTTAAAAGTCTACTCTGATCGTGATGAAACAGCCCCTTTAAATAGAACACAACATTCCCTGCCAACCCTGAAAACTCAATAGTTAGAGGTGAATCTAGGCTGGCAGGAGGAAGGTGGGGTAGGGAGGAACACAGCAAAACTTAATCAGTCAGGGGATGATCCAAGATGACAAAAAGGGGACAAATTAACCCCATTCTAGGGCCAGTCACTGGACTCCCTCTGTATCCTTGGTCCTAGCCCCACATATGTACAAAAAAGGAGCAATTTTTCAACTTTTGATCAGCTAATTATTACAATCGAAAATGTTGTGATTAGGTAAAACTGCCCAAGCAGACACTTTTGGCATGAAGTGTTGTATAATGCACGTAAAGTGGATTGTCGTGCGGTCTAGCGCACTGAACTCAAGTTCTGGTGTTGCCAGCAGCAGAGTGTGGGTTCGAGCCCCGGCCGTGACACCTGTGTCCTTGAGCAAGACACTTAACCATAATTGCTTCTCTCCACCCAGGGGTTAAATGGGTACCTGTGAAGGCAGAGATGGTTTGCTCTATATGCGCTAGAAATGGCAGCAATTGAGCTGTATACTCCCCAGGGAGCTGAGATGGTTTCAGGAATGATTTATGAGCCTTATGAGCCTTATGAGCAGGGATAATAATATAATGCGACTTGAGCGCCACTTAGTTGGTGGATACGTGCGCTATATAAATCTATACATTATTATTATTATTATTATATGAGATCGGTAATTTTTGTGAAATTTTATTATTATTATTATTATTTTGTTTTAAATTTCAAAAATGTTTCGAACATTTCATGAAAGTGAGCTATCCCAGAATAACGGATTTTATGCCACATGTGTTTGCTTGGGAAACATTACCTGATCACTAAGTTTTAGGTTGTAAAAATTAGCAGATCAAAAGATGAAAAAAGAAAAATCACTCCATTTTTGTACATGTTGGGCTAGGGCCAAGGATGAAAGGGAGTCCAGTGTATTGGCCCTAGAATGGGGCAAGGGACAAATATCATAGATTTTCCTTTAAAAGATTATAGAGGACAAATTTAAAGCGAGGAAAGTGTTGTCAAGTGAGGATTGGAAACGATATTTTGGGAGATTTGTTTAGTAACTGTATGCACATACAGTTAATTTATTACTAATAATATTAGATGTTGGCCATTTTTTGTCGTCTGCTAAACGAAACTTAGATATTGTGCACAAGCATGAGAAGTGGCGGTTGGTTTCGACATTCTTTCCAGATTAGATCCCAAATACCCTGAATTCATAGTTTATAAAATGTTTGATTGATTATACTTACAGTTTATTAGAATTTACCAGCATAATCCTTCGCAGAGCATGCGACAAAAATCTTCTGCTCTGTATGTATGTGCTGCACTGTTTACTATTTGTATGCAGCGCCCTCTCTCGTTGAAGAGTTGCCAGTACACTTTTCACAACAAAGGACTCCGTCCGTTCGGGTTAAGATAACTCGTCCTTGTGACAATACGACACGGACAACTCGACCTTTGTGACAACTCGACCTAAAAAAAACTCGACCCACGAAACAACTCGACCTTTGTGACAACTCGACTTAAAACAAACTCGAGTCACGAGACAACTCGACACGGACAACTCGACCTAATTTATTATTGCTTCGAAGTGAATCATCGTTTTCCGTGGAAAAAAGTTTGATAACTGGACTTATTCTAGCACCCAGTATGGCTAAAATTATAGCATAAATTCAATCATTTCCCCCGTAATACACGCGCTGACGAAATTTGTTGTTAACTTCAAGTTTATTTATGGGTCGAGTTGTCTCGTGGGTCGAGTTGTCCGTGTCGAGTTGTCACAAGGCCGTCCGTCTGTATCTAGACAACAGTATACACTGAAAGATGAGATTTCGTACTTGAAAAACTTGCTAATTTGTGGCTAAATTGGGTCCAAATGTATTTGACGAAAGATAATAAGAGCCAGTGTGTCTAAAATGCAACAGTTACAGCACGATGGTCCATATTGTGCGTGTGCATGCATTGTTAAACACAGGACATCGCGGCTGCGTGGACAGATTGCAAGGTGAATTTCTTGATAAAGAATGAATTAATATTTTAGATAGACCCCAATTTGTGTCAATTTAGATTCACACTCTGTCTCTGTTCTGACTGCTACAGAATTGCAATGGTAATATGACCTTATCATGTGGGGTATTAATTTCAGTCACTGAGTTAATGACTGTAAAACTACCATGACTACCACTCAAATTCCATGCCCTGTTGATCATGACAATATTCTCCCTTTAAATTAATGTTTTATGAAATGAAATACATGGCATGGATAGAGCAGAGCAATAAAACACAGTTTGTTATTTTAAGAAGACAAAGGCAAAGCAAATTAAACTTGACTGTACATGCAAGTGGTATTTAACTTAATTAAGCATCATTGTATTATAAAATAAATGAAGGATGAGTTTATTCTTTCTTGACTTTTTGTACTTTTTGGATTTGGAAAGAATGTTGTATCCAACCGCCACTTTTTAAGGGTTTTTTGCAATTTTTTTGCAACCACTTACCAGTTAAAAATTATTCTATTGATTTTTGGGTGGACAGAAAGCGAAAAATATCTTTAAAATCCACTTTTATGATGGTTTTGGGACTTTATTTCCCTTCTAAAATGACGGAGGAAGTCATTGTATACCAAAAATGCCTGATTTTTCATGAAAATAAATATCCTGGAATAATTTGAATTATAAGTCCATCATCATCCATGTTCTCCACCTGACTAGGTTGGTAAGATTACATTATTGTTATAATGAACGAGAAAAAGTGGCGGTTGGATACAACATTCTTCCCTTGGATTTTATCAGTAAGTCATGAAATAGAAATTTTTTAGGGTGGAAATTATGTACCCGGATTCAATGATTGATATTTCTTGGAACTACCTACCCTATTAGTGGCAAAATATTATATAATTTTGTATTGTTCTGTTGAGTTGAGTTATACGTGTGTACATGTGATTTTCCAGTGTGATTAAATGAGACTTAAAGCTATGCATGGTGGGAATAATAATAATAATAATAATAATAATAATAATAATAATGTGTGGATTTTATATAGCGCACGTATCCACCAACTAAGTGGTGCTCAAGGCGCATTATATTATCCCTGCTCATAAGGCTCATAAGGCTCATAAATCATTCCTGAAACCATCTCAGCTCCCTGGGGAGTATACAGCTCAATTGCTGCCATTTCTAGCGCATATAGAGCAAACCAACTCTGCCTTCACAGGTACCCATTTAACCCCTGGGTGGAGAGAAGCAATTATGATTAAGTGTCTTGCTCAAGGACACAAGTGTCACGGCCGTGATTGGAACCCACATTCTGTTGCTAACACCAGAACTTGAATCCGGTAAGCTAGACCGCTCGGCCACGACACCTCATAGATATAGTAAAATTTGCGGTGACACAGTGTATTGATATAAACTCGTTTGAGTAGCGAGGGTTCTAAAAAGAACCTTTGGTTAACTCGGCGTTTCGATCGGTATGCTCTGATCGTTTTCTCCAGAAGACGATCAGAGTATACCGATCGAAACGTTGAGTTAACCATAGGTTCTTCTCAGACCGCAAATCTAATTACTATACATAGTGTGATTGTTATTGTAATTTAAGCAGTCCTGAGAAGCCTTTCACTGTGAATAACTGCACACTTGCAGCACAAATCATTTAGTTTTATATCAATAGTAGAAACAGTCATCTTTAATGTAAGTGACAACAAACATAATAATTGAGTCATATTAAACTATATACAGTAATTTGTTCTAATAATTTATTATTTTCCAGTGAGTAGTAAATTGTTATCAAAATATCACAGTCATATTTACATATTAAAGTTTAGCAGGTCTTATTCAAATGTACATTGTTACAAGAACATCTCAAAGCTTAAAGGGACAACAACGTCATGATCAACAGGGCATGGAATCATAGTACTAGTTTTAGATTAACTCAGTGACTGAAAATAATACTCCACATGAGTCATGAGTCAAATCATATTGCTGTTGCAGCTGCATAGATGTGCCAGTAATTTTCAGTCACTGTGTTTCTTTTAAACTGGGACACCGATTCCATGCCCTGTTGAAAGTCTACTCTGATCGTGACGATACTGTCCATTTAAAATGCTTGGAAACTCAGACTTTTATTACCCATAATCAACTGTCATTAATACTGTCATACATAATAATTATTTGAAAGCAACAGATTCTTAATGTTTTTTAAAAGCATATATGGATCAAAGGGCGATGGGGGGGGGGGGGTGGCGTTATTTTATTTAAATGCATTATTTATTGTAGTAATCTAATGCATTATTCGTTATGTCATTATGCTTATAGTATTATAGGACAAATTAAATTGTAATATTGTGTTTTATGATGGTTTACCAATAAAACTATACACTGCAAAGTTTTGCACCAATTATGTGTCAAATTTGTCAATAGTTTCAATTGCTGTAATGTATTTTGTCTTGTAGTAGAAAGGCAGTAAATGTAAAACATATAATTATATAACATTTGAAGAATCATTTAAGCTATACAACAAACTGAAAAAGATGGGGGGGGTGGGTAAAAAGAGAAAGCAACTTGACTGGAAAATCTTTCATTCCATGATAAGATACTGAATACTGCGAGTAATGTCAACAGAGGGCGCCCTTTATTTTTAAAAAGTAGTTTCAACAGAGGGCGCCCTTTATTTTTTAAAGTGTCAACAGAGGGCGCCCTTCATAGCCAACAGAGGGCGCCCTTTATATATTTATTTAAACCATATACAATGCACGTGTCTAATATTCATCAAGTCAAAAAATCCTTAACCAATCCCGGAGCATCGGTGGCGTAGTTGACTGGAGACACGCAATTGGAATCACAAGACAAGATCCCCAGGAGGGTTCGAACCCCGCCGAGATCACCGAGGACAAGAAATGGACAAGAAATGGACAAGCAAGAAATCATACAAGGGCACAAAACAAGGATACAAGACAATAGCACAGGATTGGACACACACAGTGGATGGACGGGAAGCAACTGAAGAAAGATGCACAAGGGAGGAAGAAAGATGCACAAGGGAAGAAGATGGAGGAGATGAGGAGGAGATGAGGAGGAGGGATAGAGGAGATGAGGGGAGGGATGAAGGAGAAGGGATGAAGGAGGATGACAGGAAATAATTTTTTTTTAATTTAAAAAAAAAAAAAAAAATTGGCAGTGCAAAAACCTCAATTTAGCGGTAATGCACTGCAAAATTATCATCCCAAACGCTGAATGAGACACAAATTTGTGTTATGGTAACATTTTTTATTAATATTGCATATTTTCTACATTTACAGTATTACAATGCATTTCAATGTGAAATTCTGAAAATTAGCGGTAATGCACTACAAAATTGTCATCCTAAAATGCTGAATAAGCTACAAAATTTGTGGTAATGTGGTTAAATTTTATTAGTAATGCATATTTTTGAAATTTACAGCATTACAATGCACTTTAATGTAAAATTCTGCAAAATTTACATTACAAAAATGAAAAAGTGTAAAAAACACTATTTAGCGGTATTGCACTGCAAAAATCGGCCAATGGCTAAATATTTCATTCGTAATTTTTTTTTTTAAATGGGTTTAATTATGCACATTATCTGAATTTACTGCATTTAAATGAGATTTATGCAAATTATAGTCATAAACATGCTTAATGTAGAACCATCAGGTGTTAAATGCCTACAATGGAAACAAATTGTCTTGCAGAATAAAAATAATAGGCCATTAAATTCAGGTCAAAACATTGATTTTAAAGAGAATGTAGCCTCTGATTGTTATTTTGCAAATAATTTTCTGAAAACATTTTACAAAAGTTGTTATTTTTGTTTGCAATGTTAGCATTGAAGTAAATAAGCCTTATCAGAATTGCCACGATAAGTTTTAAGTTTTTTTAAAATGTATTATGACAACATGACGGAGAATTTTTCTTTGCAAGATCATTACCAGAATACTTTAAATATTACATCTAACTAATTTCAAAGAAAGATTTTCTGTATTGTTGTCATAATACATAAAAAACTTACAACTTGTACCCCAAAACAATCGCCCCATTGACTTTTTACATATCCTCATACGCTCATATTAAGGGTATTCATTTTTTCCAAGGTGCGAGGTTGTTTTTCAAGCCAATGCACATGCTTGCGACAATACTGATCAGGCTTATTAATTACTTTTTGATAAAACAAACCATTTATAATTACTATAATTACTTACAAGAATCTTTTTGTTTTAAGGATGAGATTTACATAGATCCTGATCTCGATCACAAGATAATTTGTACAGTTAAGTCAATTTACCCATCCGGATGTTGAGCTTCTCGCGAGGATGGTGACGGATGAAAAATAATACTATGTCTAAATTATGTCGCAACAAATTGTCGTTTCCAATTGATTATCTTTCATGAACTGATTTTGTCATGGAAATGATTCAGCTGTAGTCTGGTACAGACTGCCTGATGTATCATCACATGCAACAGATAGGATGTTGCAGAACTTCTATTTGTTTGCTTTGTAAACGTTCATATGATCGTGATCAGGATTTTGTCTTGTGTGAAACAAAATACATTCTTCCAATTAAAGTAGAATAAATTTAAATAATTTACACTCCTGCAATTATAGCTTAAAGACAAGGTACATCATTAGTAATATTGACAAAACTGTTTCGATGCGTATGCTTATAATCTCTAATCATTAAACCATAGAGCAAGTGCTCCTTGCTCTATGATTAAACAAACCAATCTGTGAAAGTTTCAGCTTTTAATCTGCTGTCGTTAATGTGAAAATAATGAAAATGATGCATTAGACTTTTTGAATTCATTCTATTGTGGAATTCACGAATGTGTAATCTATCCTTATTTCGAATTGGAAATTATTTCACTTTTCTCAATTGTTATAGCAACTTCAATAAAAAGAACCTTATATTATCATTATTGGGATATTGATACCAACATCACCCGATTATAATTCAAAAGTTATGTTATATTTGATTTACCAATCCATACCTTTCCTTTAAATACAATGTACATGTACATACTACATGGTGTCAACAATTCTACAAATTTGAGAATTTGAGAAAATATATTGCTATTTTGCATAACTAAGAAACAAAAATGAGGTGGCATATACATGCCGCTGTGGCATTTGTAGAACTGTTCCCATATACAAATTCTAAAACATACAAACACATATGTCTATGGGTAAATATCAGAGCATACTGATTGAAACGTCGAGTTGTACCTCCAGTTCTTTTCAGAACTAATTACTACTCAATTGAGCATTTCACATGGTGTCACCGCAATTACTCTTATTTAAATATCATTGGTCATTTCAGTTATGTACACCCACTCTAAAAGTACTATAAAGAGGCTTCAGTGATCAAATTCAGACAATTCTCAAAATTACTCTTTGCATAAATTTTGTATTTCGTTTTTGTAAAGAATATGCCTTTATTCAGGCTTAAATTTTAATTTTAAAATTGTGGTTTGTTCAGCTCACAACATATGTAAAACTTGTAGCTATTAAAATTAACATGTACAGCATAACAAACCTTATCCAGGAAGGTTTTTGGTAGCACCATGTCAATTATTTTATGAGTTGTCTTGAGACTAAAAGAGTCATTGGTTTGACAACTCAACGTTTCAAACACTAGTATGCAGGCCTGGAATTTCATTCTTGTAGGGAAGGGCACTTCCTATACAATATCATAATGTCTATGGGAACATTTTTAAGGGGCGGGCAACAGAGCATGGCACTTAATTTATGGAAACATCAAACTGTTAAACCACTTTTCAGAACCAACCAGAAACCTTCCTAGATTGTTCTTCCACCATGCCAAAAAATATATAAACATACCTGTGCAACCAGGTAATTACTGAATATTCCTATACACAGCTAGGGTAGCTTGATGCAGACATTGGTAGAAATAAATAGATGAATCCATGATGAGGTCAGACACAAAGTGCTCCAAACATAATCATTCTGATTATATGCTGAATGAGTTGGTCCATCTTTCATTAGGAAACTGAAGCTTGTTGAGAACATCCTGTGAATAAAAAAAACCAGATATTAAATGGGGGATTATTATACTCTGCATTATGAACAACTTGGAGACAATTTTGTTAAAGGGGCATTTTTCATTCCATATCAAAATGTTAAAGGGCAATATCGTCACGATCAACAGTGCATGGAATCGCAGTGCTAGTTTTAGATTAACTGAAAATATTACCGTTGCTGCTGCATATATGAGTCAGTAATTTTCAGTCACTGTGTTCATCTTAAACTAGACCATTGATTCCATTTCCTGTTAAAAGTTTACTCTGATCCTGACGATTCCATGTCCTGTTGAAAATCTGCTTTGATCGTGACAATACTGTCACTTTAAGGGATGAAGATTCACTTCAAACAATGGGACATGCACATCTTTAAAAACATTCAGACTGCATGGTTGCCCATAATTAATGCAAATTGAATAGGGTTTGTTAACAACTGAAGTCAACCACTGATAGTATTTTGGTGTTATTGTCAATTTGTTTTGACCAATATTTGTAATAAAATCCACTCCAGTTGATTGACATGATAAGGTAGCATTTATAGTAGTTTATCAATGCAAAAATACTACCCAGTAACTCCTTAAAGGGCAAAAAATGTATCCACCCTTTTGCATTTAAAGGGGCAGTATCGTCACGATCAACAGGACATGGAATCAGAGTGCTTGTTTTAGATTAACTCAGTGACTGAAACTAATTCCCCCACATGATAAGGTCATATTACCATTGCTGCTGCATACATAAGCCAGTAATTTTCAGTCACTGTGTTCATCTTAAACTAGATCATTGATTCCATTCCCTGTTAAAAGTCTACTCAGATCCTGATGACTCAACGTTTCAAACACTAGTATGCAGGCCTGGAGTTTCATTCTTGTAGGGGCAAGACCACTTTGTCCTGAGTAAAGGGCACTTCTTTTACAATACAGTAATGTCTATGGGAACATTTTTAAGGGGTGGGCACCAAGGACCAGAGAATGGTAATGTGAAATTCCAGGCCTGGTATGCTCTGATCATCTTCTGATTCTCCTAAAGACGACCTGAGCGTATATAATACGGGCCGAATTAATAAAAAGTAGCAATTGCTTTTACTAGTCATTTTCTTAAATCTTCATGAATAAAAGTGAGCAATTACTTGCAAGTAATTGCTTCCAGTAGTTAGCAAAAGCAATTGCTATGTTTTTTAAGCAATTACTAGAGAGACTAGCACTTGCTTAGAAACATATAAATAAACCAGACCTTTTACTAATGACTTGTAGCACTTGCTAGTATTTTTACAAGATCCTCAATGAGAAGCTTACGCATTTGCTAACACTTGCATGTTGCATTACTCCTGCCATCATGGCCGAGTTTATGCATGTAAGGGAACATGAAAAGGTGTACAATGAAAGACTAAATCGTGATAAAGTCAATCCTACCAGATACCGGAAATTATTTCGGTTCAATTTTGAAAATTTGGAGTGGCTAGCAGCAGTCGAAGTACTTGGTTTGAAACCAGCAGAAATAGCACATGGCATCTTCATAATAGTCGGGTTTTCATCCCCTTTGAAGATGTTGTACAGATCTTGTTCCCATGGAACCAAAACAATCTTCCTATTTTCTGTTTGCATTCCATCTGTTTTCTTCTTCACTTGACCTTTCATGTTTGCTATCTTTTTCAAAATTTGCTTCTCATCCATGGCTTTACCAGTGTTGGTAGCAATTGACATTTGTGCTTTTTTAAGTGCATTTGCCTTCATGTCTTTTGCCCCCGGCAACTGACTTTTCTCGATTAGAACAGGGTACTCTTTGATTATACTAACAAACAGTTCGTTCAAAGATTGCTCACTATTTGTACCACTCCCCAATTCTTCGGCAGCATCCATGTTGCTGATGTATTCGCAGACTACTAACACATGCCTCATATACAACCACTAGGCTAACCGGAACTGACCTCCCATCGTTATACCCATAAGCAATTGCTAACCCAGCCAAGCAATAGGTGCTAGTCAAAGAAGAAGGTTATTTATACATTTTTCAGCAATTGCTTGACCTAGAGCTTTTACTTGATAACCATTTGCTATTGCTTACACCTTTTGCTAGGAAGCAATTGCTAACTTTTATTAATTCGGCCCAATATATGAAAACATCGAGCTGTCAAACCACTTTTCGGAATCAACCAGAAACCTTCCTAGATTGTTCTTCCACCATGCCAAAAATATATAAACATACCTGCTCAACCAGGTAATTACTGAATATTCCTATTCACAGCTATTGTAGCTTGATGCAGATATTGGTAGAAATAAAGATGAATCCATGTTGAGGTCAGACACAAAGTGCTCCAAACATAATCATTCTGATTATATGCTGAATGAGTTGGTCCATCTTTCATTAGGAACTGAAGCTTGTTGAGAACATCCTGTGAATTAAAAAACAGATATTAAATGTTGGATTATTATACTCTGCATTATGAACAACTTGGAGAAAATTTTGTTTAAGGGCCATTTTTCATTCCATATCAAAATGTTAGAGAGGCAGTATCGTCATGATCAACAGTGCATGGAATCGGAGTGCTAGTTTTAGATTAACTGAAAATATTACCTGACATGATAAGGTCATATTACTGTTGTTGCTGCATACGTATATAATTATGAGCCATTAATTTTTAGTCACTGTGTTCATCTTAAACCAGGACACCGATTCCATGTCCTGTTGAAAATTTGCTTTCATCTTGGCCGATACTGCCCCTTTAAGGGACGAAGATGCATCATTTCAAACAATATGGGACATGCACATCTTTAAAAACATTGAATTGGGTTTGTTACTAGAACTGGAGTCAACGCAAAAATACTACCCAGTAACTCCTCAAAGGGCAAAAAATGTATCCACCCTTTTTGCCTTTAAAGGGGCAGTTTATCACGATAAATAGGACATGGAATCGGAGTTCTTGTTTTAGATTAACTCAGTGACTGAAACTAATTCCCCACATGCTAAGGTCATATTACCATTGCTACTGCATACATGAGCCAGTAATTTTCAGTCACTGTGTTCATCTTAAACTAGAACATCGATTCCATGCCCTATTAAAAGTCTGATCGTGACGAAACAGCCCCTTTAACTAGAACACAACATTCCCTGCCAACCCTGAAAACTCAATCTAGGCTGATGGGGGAAGGTGGGGTAGGGAGGAACACTGCAAAACTCTATCAGGGAAAGATCTAAGATAACAAAAAAGGGGAGGGGCATAAAGAAAAACTTTAGTCAAGGGCGGATCTAGGTCAGAAAGAGGAGGGAAACATACATGACAATAAAGGGACATTCTGTATCAAGGTTAATTGATAGTTTGATGATGAGGACAAAAACATAAAAATGTGTGTTTCCAATGACAAATATGGGTGGATAGGTTTGTAAAGAATTATTTAAAGGTTTAGTTCCAAAAAAATATAAATAATGGGTATAATTATCAAGTATGGTTGTTTAGTATCCTGATTATCCAAAATAACAGAAAAGTGGAAGGGCATAAACTAAATCAGTCTGGGACAGATCTAGGATGGCAGAAGGGGGAGCACACAGCTCAATTCAATTCAAAAAAATTTTATTAAATATTTACAAATTAAAAATTTACAATAAAATGTTTCAGAAAATACTATTGTAACCAAAACAATTACAATTTAACTAGAAAAGTATAATAATTTAAATAAATAAAAAAACAGAAGGATACGTCAATAAATGTACAGTTAAATTGAAAAAAAAAAGTTTATAAAAGGGTGGCATAATCAACTATCGGTAAAATTGTGAACAAGGTATTGCAAAGGTACTGTACAATTTTACAATAACCGTACAGTTAAAATGAAATTAAAAATTAAAAAGGAGGGTATATTTGTCAGGGGATGATCCAAGATGACAAAAATGGAGAGGGCATAAATCAAAATTCTATAGATCAATCCAGGGCAGATCCAGCATTGGGGGGGAGGGTGCACACAGAAAATTTAATCAGTCAGGGGATGATTCAAGATGACTGAAAATGAGAGGGGCATAAGAAAAATTCTATAGATGAGTCCTGGGCAGATCCAGGGTTGGGGGTAGCTGTGTTGACCGCAGCCCTACAACCTGATTTTTACAACTTCTGTAATTAATGGATGGTAGTTAATGACAGAAGTTGTAAAAATTAGGAGTAGAGCTGTGGTCACCACAGCTAGGTGGGGGAGGGAACACAACAAAATCAGTCAGGGGATGATCCAAGATGACAAAAAGGGGACAATTGAAAAATATCATAGATTTTTCTTTGAAACATGATAGAGGACACACTTAAAGAGAGGAAATTGTTGTCAAGTGAGGATTGGAAACGATATTTTGGGAGATTTTTAGCAATGAACTATGTTCACATACAGTTAACGTTAGTAGTAGTACTAATACTAGAGTAGTCTATTCAGATGTTGGCCATACGGTTGTCGTCTGCTAAACTAAATTTAGACATTGTGCACAAGCATGACAAGTTGCGGTTGGCGTCGAAATTCTTTCCAGGTTAGATCCCAAATATCCTGAATAAATGGTTTATAAAATGTTTGAATCATTATACTTACAGTTTATTAGAATTTACCAATACCAGTATAATCCTTCACAGAGTATGCGACAAAAATCCTCTGCTCTGTACGCTGCCATGTTTACTATTTGTATGTAGCGCCCTCTCTCGTTGAAGGGTTGCCAGTGCTGCGATTCGCTCGTCCTAACATCCTGGTACACCGATATTTCTGAGCCAGGGGCGTAGTGAAGGCATTTTCATTTTTGGTGGTGGAAGCCAATTTGCCGACTGACATCAGAGTTGGTGGGTGCAAATATTTTTGGTTGGTAAATCTACCGACACAACACCAATATGACCAGACAAATTTACTTGATTTTCCCCCAACATGGACACTCGAAACCGCAGCTATAAACAACTTATAACAACTTATAACAAATAAACAATTCGGCTAAACTTCAGTGCTTAGAAGCACGATACATTTGCAGTTGGTAAACCCATCTCTAGCTTTGCCGACTGAAAATTTATTCTGGACCAACCCTTGTTGCCGATTGAGAACAATGGTGGGGGGGGGGGGGGGGTCACACCCTTGCTCGCTACGGCCCCACTCCAAGACTTGGATGGAGGAGCTGGGCAAAACATGCCATTTTAGCTTGTGTTCTCAAGAACAAGTGTTGATAAATAGTTTATCTTCAATCCGTTTCCATTTTTGTCCATAATAAAATTACGGCTGAGTCTCTTCGCCCTCTCTTCGGCCGTGTCGCACGGGGTGCCAACTCGACCGATGCTGTTGCACCTCCGTCCTCGGACTTTAAAAACTAATGCATCACTACAGTGTAGGCCTGCACTATAGCTACACACATAAAATAGAAAAAGGCATTAATGTGCTTAATTATTTATTCTCGGTATCCATGTTATTGTTAAACAGGTCTGATTTAAAATCTCATTTTGATTATAAATGTTTTCAGTCCCATTTCTCTACAATTCCATGCTAAATCACCTAAATTTTAGAAAATTTGTCAGTGACCGACTCAGATTTTGCTGATTGGGTTAGGGTTAGGGTTAGGGTTAGATTCTAGCAGATTGGGTGTCATTTACCCTGTGTAACAATTTGCAGCAAAATATATTCTCCCAATTTGGAGATATAGTCCTCTGAAAATGCCAAAAAATCACTGACGCAACTTAGAGGGAGATCGAGAAAAAGGGGGAGTGGAGGCGCATATCTTGGAAACGACTTGGAGTTGGGAGCAAACATTTGTCAGTTGTATTTCTCCCATAGAGGTATGGGTTAGGATTAGGGTTAGGGTTGGGGTTAGGGAGGATTAGGTTATTTTGTTGAAAAAAATCAGCAAAATCTGAGTCGGTCACTGATTTGCCATGGAATGACCCAATTAACAAAATAATTTGCAATATGGCATCAGATTGATTGAAACAATGTTTTCCTATTCTATAGATAATGGAGTTTTGCCATAACTGTAATATACAGTGGTTTTTAGAATTTAGAATTAAGGAACAAAAGGATTTTACTTTTATAATTGATTTGTTCTAGCATAGCAAAGAGAAACACATGGCCGCAAGAAGGTTATAAATGAATAAATATTTATCACATGAGCTTATTGGATTGGTTACAAAAATTACATGTATATCATAACACAAAATATTTATTTATCATTGTATAATTTATTAAAATTCTAAATCAATATGTGATAGTAATGTGGGCCGGAGAAGCCGGGGACAGTATATATAGTGTTATGGTAATTATCCCAAATAAATAAATAAATAAATAAATAAATAAATAAATAAATAAATAAATAAATAAATAAATAAATAAATAAATAAATAAATAAATATAAATAAATAAATAAATATTTCCCCTACCTGCTAAAAAATATTAATCCAGACTGCGTAAGTGTTTAGATTTGTCAAATTTGGTCCTTTTTAGACACTATGCTTTTAAATAAAAATCTTCACATGACATATACGCCTTCAACCCTGCAGTGGCCAGTACTGTAATAACACTGAAGAAAAAGAGTGTTTGGAGAATATTTTGTTAAAAAGAAAAACAGAAAATATTAAACTTAAGTGAACGTAATAACTAGACTTTTCCTTTCAGATGATAGTGGTTATTGGAGCAAATATTTACTTTATATATCTACTTCTACGATCATCAACGTGACAGAAATACAACTTTCACAGATTTGTGGCTTTTGAGTCTAAAAACAAAACGTTAACTATATCCAAGCATTTTGTAGCAGTGCATCCACAGTACACAGTACACGTGTATGTAATGTACATAATGTATGTGCTTTGCAGGCTTGCGCGCATACATGATATGTGTTGACCATGTTATGGTCACCCATGATACTTTGCGACTTCCTTCACAAGTACTGGATTGTACCGGTGAGCACGAGCGAACTAGATCCCCTTCTTCAAAAATCCTAGATCCGCCCCTGACATCCCCAAATATTTAATTAGGCCTGTTATTTTGTTCGGCAGCATCACATCGATTCGATCGGTTAAGTTCCGTTCGTTGCCCGATCTGCTGGCCATAGCTCAGCGTCGGGTCCTACATTTTTCGTTTTGAAGGGATCATCTTCCAATAAAATATGTCATTATTGCAAGGTCAAGTAATATTATATTACTAAGCTATAAGGGCGTTGGTCCTTGATTATGACTGGTGTTTGCTACTGTTGAGCACTCGTTAGTGAAGTGTCCAGTCGGTAGCAACTAGTGCAGCAGCTACCTCGTCTCTGACTGAATGCTGTGTAGTTTTGTACGGGTGAGTATTAACCTAGACCTAACCATTGCATTTTGTATTATTTACTTCAAGCAGTAAGGAGAAGTTACTCCGAGATGTAAGATTAAATTATTGGATTCTTCAAAGAAACTTTTATTTTACATCTACATTTAAAAGTATGGATATAGAATTTGTGATTCAAAATAACAACATTGTTGAATTGTTATGTGAAACTTATTACTTGATTAGTTGATGATGGTATCAATCTTCCTATGAATACATTTGTCTGAGGTGCTGTCACTATTAAGAAAAGTTAAATAATTTTCGTTTTGAATTCAGGAAATAATACTCTTTCCTAAATTCCGCATTAGAATGAATAGAAATAATCTGAATGTATGTTCACTTTATTTCTTGTTAAACGACACATCGCTGTAAGCTAAAACTTTCAAATTTGCAGTCATAAAACCATTAATTGATAAAGAAGTAATTAATGTTACCAACATAATTAAGAAAAGACAGTTAATATAAATGAATGAGAAATAATAGAGAAAATGTAAAAACAAATAAGGACACCATAAAATATATTAGTATGTTCACGTTTTCGTAACGGTGTAATATTCTGTAATCGAGTTGACTGGTTTTACCTTGAAAATAGTGGGGGTTTCTTTTTTTTGGGTGGGGGGTGTCAGTAAAGTGGCAATTCAAATGAGTATTATAGAAATGAGTATTCGCCTTCATAATAACCTAATTTGTTTCAAGAGTACCAAAGAGTGACGTCACTGTTCCATGGCAGAATGGCGGTTGGATCTAGTCATTCTGTGTTTCATTATTGTTCTATGACTCAAAACTTACAAAATTATTCAGTGATTTTGTGAACATGACGTCCTTATTTGGGTTCTTTATGAGGCCCATGATGTGTTAGACGTTCATTCCAGCCACTCGCCTTTATTTTGTCCGTTTGTTTGTGTTCATCCCCACCAGCTGGTAATGCTATTTGTTCAATTTGTAGCTACCCGTAACCCACGCTTAATAACCATAACCATATAAGGGTATATAACTATCGCGTGTAGAAAAATGTATATTATGTGGCCTTGATATAGAATTTGACGCTGAGTGAAACTAAAAATACTGATTGCATTTAGACTATTTTGTTGTTAACAATATAACGTAGATATGAGCTCAAAAATGCACAAGTCAGTTGTTTAATAATCTTTATATTCACATATGAAATGGGACACCGTCGCGATCGCTGCCCATGGGCCAATATTCTCCTTTTAAAGGGAAGGTACAACTCTGGTTATTAGCATATTATAAAATTAACGAATTTTATCAAAAGACTTACTTGATGAAAAATTGGTAGCCCACATATCAATCATCATGAAATCATCACATATCAATCATCATGTTTTTCTCAAGTGATTTCATCTAAGAGATAACAGGAATTGGTATGTTTTAAAATTTAAAAAAGGCAGGATGGCAACTTTATGTAAATCATAAAAACAGAAAAAACCATGTTTATATAGTTTTCTCAAAAAAACGTGAGCACCTGTTCTACAGTACAGGTCAATTTATGACATATTTTGAAATATGGTTGAAAACGTATCTAATGTTGTACCTACCCATTAATTTTCAACTTAATTTGATTAATTAATGATTTATCTTGGGTAGAAATACCAAAGTAAATCAAGAATTTATAGTTTAATATCAAAACAACATACTACATCTTCCAACACCCCAAAGAAAGCGACAGGGTTCCATTGCACATATGTTTATTCCCACCCGATTCATAACCGATGACTGCTGGGAGAAATATGCAAGACATTTAAGACGACTGTGTGTTATATGACTAGTTTGACCAGCCAAGTAACCTTGCCTGTTCTCAGTATTTATCTGTACGGTGCAATGCTTATCTCTCAACGCTGCCTGCCTCTTACTCTTAGCGCTTCTTTTATTGTGCTTACAGATGCAATGCCATATTCTGTGCTGGTTTATTTTTTTCTATGAACGAATGTTTTGGTTAGAAACTTTTACTTTTTGAACAGAAAATATAAAAAGGGTTAGGGTTATAGGGTTAGGGTTATATGGTTAGGGTTAGGGTTAGGGTTAGGGTTAGGGTTAGGGTTAGGGTTAGGGTTAGGGTTAGGGTTAGGGTTGGGGTTGGGGTTGGGGTTGGGGGTTGGGGGTTGGGGTTGGGGTTTGGGGTTGGGGGTTGGGGGTTGGGGTTGGGGTTGTGGGTTGGGGGTTGGGGGTTGGGGGCAGCGGCGTAGCCAGTTCTTTTTCAGTGGGGGAACAGGCGGAATTGCTTTTCAGTGGGGGGCCCAGGGGTATGGGTTTTTTCCCTTTTCTTTTTCTTTTCTGTTTTTTGGGGCACTATGAGGATTTTTCGTGGGGGGCGCCTGGGGAGCACTGGAAATTTGTGTGGGGGGGCACATGCCCACAGGCCCCGTGGCTACGCCGCTGGTTGGGGGTTAGGGGTGATGAATATATCGTTTTCTCAAGCCTGATGAAGCTCATGAATATTATTTATTTTGGTGGGGGGAGCACTGCGAAACCGCGAAAGACATAAATTTATTTTTGTTTTTAATTCATTTTTTCTTCAAACTTTTTTCCATTAACTACGCAGAAGTCATTTATTTCCACCCAACATGGCCGCCCCACCGACCCGTGGACTTGTGAAGGCGAAGAAGTATGACTGGAAGGATTCGAATCTGGCATTATTCGGTTCCGATACCGAGAAATCAATCAAGAAGGAATCAGCCAAGACTGAGCCTGCATGGAAAGGTGCCGGACAGAAACCAGAATTGCAGGTTAATTATAAAACCCAAAGTTTTGTTGCCATGCTTTGAGGCTCAATCTGAGTATCATGTTCCCTTTTCAGTTTGTATATTACATTAATTTTACCGAAGGAAAGAAAAACAAATACTTTAAAATTGAATATTTCACACACAGAAATGTCAGAAGCTTGGTTAACGGTTCCTGCCAAAAAATAAATAAATAAATAAATAAAACGAGGGGGACCCTACAAAATGGTGTGATGAACCTATCATTATTAAAGAGAAAGGACTCGAAAAAAGATCGAGCGAATTATTATCTATAAGTTTACTTGGTGTTAGGATGGTAATGCTACCAAACATCCTGAGAAGTTATACCGTCTGACATGTTGTCATTTTGGAGAAATGAAGACAACAATCAGATTTTGAAATGGATCACATACATGATCCATTTTCACACAATAATGCATATAAATGCAAACTGAATGCATTTTCATTCTTAGCTCATAAATGACATAACGAAATAATCTAAAACTTCTTCAGTTCGGTTTTTGTACATCTCTTGATTCTTATAATGGATGCATTCACAGCAGGGGCGTAGCGAAGGAATTTTCTTTGGGTATGTGGAAGCCAATTTGCTGATTGACATGGCGTAGCCAGGATTTTCAGATTGGGAGCTAACATTTTTTGTAAGACATTTACCGACACAACACTACTATGACCAGACAAATGTTTTCACCCAAAATGGACAATCTCTAAAGTCGCTCAACTGATAACAAACAACTCGGCAAATCTTCAGTGCTTAGAAACGCGATACATTTGCAGTCGGCAAATCCAGACCTCTATATACCGGTAGGTTTGCCGACTGAAAATTTATTCTGGACCAACCCTTGTTTTAGTACCTGAGGCTCTAAATGCCGACTGAGAAAAATTATTGGAGGGGGGGGGGGGGTTGTCACCCCCGTTCGCTAAGGCCCTGATTCACAGGCCTTTTACCAGCAGTTTTTTCTTCCTGATTACAGATCTGGCGTATCAACAAGTTCAAGGTTGAACACTGGCCCAAAGAGGATTATGGCAACTTCTACAACGGCGATTCCTACATTATTCTCCACACCTACGTAAGAATTACCTTTTAAATTTGTAATCGTTAAAAATTGTGCTATTTACTCAAATGTTTTAAATTAATCTTCGAGAAGAGTAAACACATTAGAGGCTTATCCCCTTTTGTGTCTATGGACAAATATCTGTTACCAGGTTCAATAGAATAGAGTAAATTTCAATCTTGACTTAGAGAGAACGCTCAGACACAAAAGGTCATAAAGGGTCATAATGTGTTTTCTCTTCTCGGAGGTTAATTTCAAACTTTTGTGAGCAAAAACCAGAGATGAGGAGATTCATAGAATGATAAATTATATACTGAGACGCAATAGAAACTTACCACTTTTTCGACCTTAAATTATCAGTAATCACAATGCACAAATGTAATATGTGCACTCGCGGTGAAGTGGATACAGATGGGATCGAGTACAGTGGACAAAATGTGGACATTTCCTCAATAAAATGCCAACATTTCTAATCCAAATTGTTGTGTTGTCTTATTTTGAACCATTACAATTTTATGCTATTCCAAAACAAGTGGTAAGTTTCTATTGCGTCTCAGTATATAATATCAACATTTACGAAAATAAATAAAATCACAGTTTTGCATAAAACTTTATAATTTATTTTGTTTAAAGCTAGTGATAGTATCAAGCATTCCTTGGTTGTGCAGTGTTACCACTAATGTTTTACCTTCCCTGTAATCATTTACACACAATAATTTCGACAATTAATTTGTATTTATCACATTTCAGACAAAACCGGATTCCAAGTCCGAGGAGTTACTTTACGATGTTCACTTCTGGATTGGTCAGTACTCCACACAGGTAAGGTGACCAACGACGGGTAAACGGCCAGTGGTCAATGGGGACGGATTGATTAAAAACAGAACCTGTGGGGTAATATTTCATGCACGACTTAGAAATGTTGTGAGCTACTAGCCATGGAAATATTCGAAGCCTCTTGGTAGAGCTGACAAAATAGTTGATGGCAGTGCTAACACTTTGTGTGATCCACCATGTGCATGAAATAACAAACCTGTGGAGGTTTGAGCTTAATCGGTCATATTATGAGTCACGAGAAAATAGTGAAAAACCGATCCCGGTTTTTCACAAAATCGTTGGAACTTCCTGGCTTGCAAAATCCCCCGAAGAAACTTTTAAATACCACCACCATAAGTTAAAAACAGGAAATCGACGACTATTTTAGAACATACGAATTAATCGCGGAAACAGTCGTTGGTAAAGTGCGTGCTGGCACGTTCTGAATCAGGCTGCAGTGCAAAACACAACCTTGTATTCCAAACCAGGCTGAAGTCAGCACCGAATTTGGTGCTAGCACGAAATTTGATGCTGGCACCGAATTTCAAATACCGCAAAAGACCGTCAATATACGTCATTGAGTGTAAACGTACAGTACCATAGTAAAATACACAATGATAATTCGCACAATTTTGACGAGAGTGTTCCATCGTAAAACAGCAAAAGTGTAATTTTTTCTTCTTAGATGTGTTCATCACATCTCTAGCTATAATCTATTAGCTAATTACCATCGATCACAATTAGCCCAGCCTAATTAATTAAAATTACATACAATTATCCGATAGGGATCTCCATATGTACATAATACAAACGGGATGCCTATCTTTGACGAGAGTGTTCCATCGTAAAAATATCAAAATTGTAATTTTTTCTTCATAGATGTATTTCATCACATCTCTAGCTATAATATAGCGCCCCCAATTAAGCGATCCACTAATTAGCACAGTCAATTAATTAAAATTACATACAATTATCCGATAGGGATCTCCATATGTACATATTAATACAAACGGGATGCCTATCTTTGACGAGAAGATGTTCCATCGTAAAATATCAAAAATTGTAATTTATTTCTTCATAGATGTGTTCATCACATCTCTAGCTATAATATATTAGAGGCCCCAATTAATCGAGACACTAATTAGCACAGCCTAATTAATTAAAATTACATACAATTATCCGATAGGGATATCCATATGTACAATATACAAACGGGATGCCTATCTTTGACGAGAAGTGTTCCATCGTAAAATAGCAAAATTGAATTTCTTTTCTTCATAGATGTGTTCATCACATCTCTAGCTATAATCTATTAGCGCCCCCAATTAATAGATCCACTAATGAGCCCAGCCCAACTAATTAAATTTACATACAATTAACCGATCGGGATCTCCACATGTACAATTTACAAACGGGATGCCTATCTTTCACGAGAAGTGTTCCATCGTAAAATGGTAAAATTGCAACTTTTTTCTTCATAGATGTGTTCATCACATCTCTAGCTATAATCTATTAGCGCCCCCAATTAATCGATCCACTAATGAGCCCAGCCCAACTAATTAAAATTACATACAATTATCCGATAGGAATCTCCATATGTACAATTTTACGATGGAACACTTCTCGTCAAAGATAGGCATCCCGTTTGTACATTGTACATATAGATATCCCGATTGAATAATTGTATATAATTTTAATTAGTTAGGGTGGGCTAATTAGTGGATCGATTAATTGGGGGCGCTAATAGATTATAGCTAGAGATGTGATGAACACATGTATGAAGAAAAAAATTTCAATTTTGCTATTTTACGATGGAACACTTCTCGTCAAAGATAGGCATCCCGTTTGTACATTGTACATATAGATATCCCGATTGAATAACTGTATACATTTTTAATTAGTTTTTCTGAGCTCATTAGTGGATTGATTAATTGGGGGCGCTAATAGATAATAGCTAGAGATATGATGAACACATCTGTGAAGAAAAATATTACAATTTTGCTATTTTACGATGGAACACTTCTCGTCAAAGATAGATATCCCGATTGAATAATTGTATATAATTTTAATTAGTTGGGGTGGGCTAATTAGTGGATCGATTAATTCGGGGCGCTAATAGGTTATAGCTAGAGATGTGATGAACACATCCATGAAGAAAAAAATTACAATTTTGCCATTTTACGATGGAACACTTCTCGTCAAAGATAGGCATCCCGTTTGTACATTATACATATGCATATGCCGATTGGATAATTGTACGCATTTTTCAATTAGTCGGGCTGGGCTAATTAGTGGATCGATTAATTGGGGGCGCTAATAGATTATAGCTAGAGATGTGATGAACACATCTATGAAGAAAAAAGTTGCAATTTTACCATTTTACGATGGAACACTTCTCGTGAAATATAGGCATCCCGTTTGTAAATTGTACATATGGAGATCCCTATCGGATAATTGTATGTAATTTTAATTAGTTGGGCTGGGCTCATTAGTGGATCGATTAATTGGGGGCGCTAATAGATTATAGCTAGAGATGTGATGAACACATCTATGAAGAAAAAAGTTGCAATTTTACCATTTTACGATGGAACACTTCTCGTCAAAGATAGGCATCCCGTTTGTAAATTGTACATATGGAGATCCCGATCGGATAATTGTATGTAAATTTAATTAGTTGGGCTGGGCTCATTAGTGGATCTATTAATTGGAGGCGCTAATAGATTATAGCTAGAGATGTGATGAACACATCTATGAAGAAAAAAATTACAATTTTGATATTTTACGATGGAACACTTCTCGTCAAAGATATAGGCATCCCGTTTGTACGTTGTACATATGGAGATCCCACTTGAATAATTGTATGTAATTTTAATTAATTAGGCTGGGCTAATTAGTAGATCGATTAATTGGGGGCGCTAATATATTATAGCTAGAGATGTGATGAACACATCTATGAAGAAACAAATTACAATTTTGCTATTTTACGATGGAACACTTCTCGTCAAAGATATGCATCCCGTTTGTACGTTGTACATATGGAGATCCCACTTGAATAATTGTATGTAATTTTAATTAATTAGGCTGGGCTAATTAGTAGATCGATTAATTGGTGGCGCTAATATATTATAGCTAGAGATGTGATGAACACATCTATGAAGAAAAAAAATAGAATTTTGCTATTTTACGATGGAACACTTCTCGTCAAAATTGTGCGAATTATCTTTTGCGGTATTTGAAATTCGGTGCCAGCACCAAATTTCGTGCTAGCACCAAATTCGGTGCTGACTTCAGCCTGGTGTATTCCAACACGCGTGAAACACGATCACACAGCAGAGTACCTCCGGGAATTAATCAGATTGCTGCAGCACTGCAGCCGATTCACGCATACGACCAATTGCAATCGCTATTCTTGGCTGTCTAATTATGGTCAACTGAGGGCGACATTGCAACTGATTTAAAAAAAAAAAAAATTCGATTGTTGCAATCGAAATCAGCTGTTGCGTTTTTGGAGGTCTTCAGATACAGTTTTCTCAAAGATGACAGCATTTCAGAGGGAAATATTTCACAGGAAGATTGGTACTAGTATCAACTTTATAAACAGAAAGCTTTCAAACTAAACAATTTTGTTTTTGATCTTTACCAATCCTATAGAATCCCTTCAAGGCAAAAACAGTATCTGGTTTCTGGTCTCCGCGCACTGCATTTTTAAAATTTATGTATTTATTTTTTTTGGCTATGAAACGATGTCCAATTTCAGCCAAAATTGCTGGATCGATTACCAAAGGATTACCGCGCCGATTTTGAAGCTGACCTATGACCAGAAACCGGAGACTTTGTTTTGCCTCAAGCATAATCAGACACATTTTTCTGGGTAGGGTGCGTTCGACCCCAGCAGTTTACCCAAACGTTTATAACAGGGCTTTGTTACAATGTTACATATTGAGATTTGATTTCCTTGTTTTAATTCCTAGGATGAATACGGCACAGCTGCCTACAAGACTGTGGAGTTAGATCACCTTCTTGATGACAAACCGATACAGCATCGTGAAGTAATGGATTGGGAGTCGGAATTGTTCAAGTCTTATTTCCCCGTTATTACGTAAGAACAACAAAATTGCGTTAAAAACGAAATATAAAATGTAGGCCTCACATATCATTTTATTAATTTTTTAAATATACAATATCATGAAATGATAAATTGAATGATATATCTCCCATGTTTGTAGAGATGTTACTGATAATTTAATTTTTAAATTGGAATTCTGCTTTTGTCCAAGAAAAGGGAATAATACATTTTAAAAGTTTTTTTTTCAAATAATTATCTTCATAATATGGTTTAACAGTGGTGCGAAGCCTCGCCTCTTTAAACTATTGGCGGATCCGTTGGGAGGAGAACTTGGGTGGCTGATGCACCTCCGCCTCAACTTCCTGCCTTAGCAACTTTAACCACCGCTACCCGTATTAGCCTCGCCTGTTTGTAAACATGTATTTCCTACCCCTCACCCAATAACAAATGAATTCGTTTCTGACCAATTTATTTCAGCAAATTTGGCTAATAATCATCAATGATATTGTCTTGTCCAATTATATGTTGTTTGACAGTAAGATGGAGGGTGGTTGTGACACTGGATTCAGGCACGTGGGTCCCAAGAAGTACGCCCCTCGTCTACTGCAATTCAAGGGAGCCAAGAAGAATGTCATTCTGAAAGAGGTAGTGAAGATAGTGAACATTCCTGCGGCTTACTCTAAAATTTACCATCTCCAAAATCACTTAACGAAGCGGGAGGGGTAGACGTCGTCCTTTTAAAATTTTTTGCCATACATTTCTTTTTGCAAAAAGGCCGGGATCAACTGTACCTTTGACATTGCAAAACAAGGCTCCAGGGTATGCCTGCCCTGTATAAGCTTTCATGGTGCCCTACCTGACGAATCCACTATATTGGACCATTACGTCACTGAATGGCAAACATTACATCATTGTCAATTCAACAAGGATTATTTTATGTTTTGATGACAGAGACCACTGAATAAGCATGTTTTGGACTCCAGCGATGTGTTCATCTTGGACTTGGGACTGATGATCTACCAATGGAACGGCGAGACTTCCAACAAGGACGAGAAAACTAAGGTAGGCTGAGAAACACTTGGACAAGTTATTTTTTAACATAATAAGCGGTTCTTATATAGCAACAATTCCATCTAAATTTGAGGGGGATAGCTTGATCTCAACGGTTTATAGAATTGTAATGTGATGATGGCATCAATCTTCAGTCTTATTGAAATTATGCTGTCCGAGATGCTGTCACTTTTAATGAAAGTGAAATCATTTCCAGTTTGAATTGAGAAGAGTTTTCTTTCTTACCAGAAGCATATTGGCCTTAGGCCCCCCCCCCCCCCAAATGTTTCTGGTCTCCGCTCGCGTCGCCTTAGAGACCCGCGCGTCGGTATTTTTAATTTTCTTTTTCCCCCTCTCAAACGATGTCCAATTGCAGCCAAAATTGCTCGATGGATTGGATTTCTGCCGTGCTGTGTTTTAAACAACTTTTCACATAGGTGTATGAACGTTTGCCCGATTTGTGAGGCTTCTCTTAGCCACCATACTTTGTATATGGGAAATATGGTCCCCGCGTGTCATTTCCCTGTTGTCAAAATTTTTTTTTACCAAAAAACAAAACAAAACAAAACAAAACAAAACAAAACAAAACACGCGTCACTGCACCACTTTTGAAGCCGACCGATGACCAGAAACTGAAGACTTTTTTGGGGGGTCCTTAGGAGGGGGATCCAGAAATGAAATATGGGGGGGGGGCGCCTGAAATTGTAAAATAAATTGTGTGAAGAAACTTTCGAGTCAAAAGTGCATGATTCCCAAACAGAATATCTCATAATCTAGACCGCTACGTTAAAAATAATCGGTTATTTTGTTTTTCCCGACTGAAGGCCATGCAGCACGTTCAGAAGCTGAAGAGTCTTCGTGGCAAGGCGAGTAGCAAGGTGCTTGAGTCAGCCCGCGTGGGCCCTGACCACGAGTTCATGAAGGCACTCGCCGATGATCCTCTGGACGAGGAGGATTATGCAGTGGGCGTGGACGATTCAAAGCCCACCCTCTTCAGGTAAGTGGGAGGGAGTGACTGAGGGGTGACACAAACCATCTGGTTTCACAGTGTTCTAAGCCATGCCATCCTGATATGTACCAGCTAAGAATAGAAAACTTATAAATGCATATAGGTTTTAGTATGTGTCTAGACTTATAGTTTGTGATATTTTTAAGGGGAAGGTTGACAAAACTTCTATTAATATGCTTACATTCTTTGTATTAAGATATACATTAACCAACGTCGTGAATGAGAAAATAGCGACAATGCATGATATAGGGCCTAGCTACTTCATATTAATTCTAACGTGGAAATAATGGTATTCAGTCCTTCAAGAGTCGCCTGCATCAACATCTATTAGATTCTTGAAGTAGCAGAGAGTTCTTTGCCATTTCCCTAAGCTGATGTGAACCACTGATTGGCCCATTAGGGTTACTGATAAAGTGCTTTATTTCCTATATCTGTGCAAAATGACAGCACCTCAAACAAAATTATTTTGATGGAAGATTATTACAATCATCAGCTTTACACTAAGTAAGCTTGACATAAACATCGCCCATTATTTAGTTATTTTTGATTTACCAATCCTTTGCGGTTCCTTTAAGCATAATGACATCATTATCCTAATTCGTTTTACAGGCTGAAAAACACCGATAAGCTTTACTTCACAAAGGAGGCTGAGGGAACTCTACCCAAATCCAAGCTGGATTCATCGGTAAGTCAAAACTTGAAAATGAATAATTGAGTTCAAAGGTCCTGCCTCTTTTTTTCACTTTCCAGACACAGACTTCTATTTTGAACGAACTAATCCTCTGCCTGACGGGACAATTTAAAGCTACCCATATTCTTTCATTGGGCGTGATGTGGTTGCTAAAAAGCGAATGTAGCTTCACAGAACAAAAATAATAATCTTGTTGAAAATAGTAATTCTTTAACAAGAGATTATAGGGACAAGAAAACTGATATAAAACCGTTTTGCCATTTCCGTTGGTATTATTGGTCTTTTCCGTTGGTATTATTTGTCTTTTCCATTTTCCACTTTCTACAAATAGGACGTATTCATATTGGATAACAAGAGTGAGATGTATGTCTGGATCGGGAAGGGTGCTGACGCTACTGAGAAGAGGAACGCTTTCTCGTATGCCCACGTAAGTGTGTTTAACAATTGTATTATTTTTAAGACATTTATTTTTTGTACGTGGCAGCAGTGTTTTTTCAAAAAATAGGCCTATGAGCTACAAGTTACTGACCTACAAATGTTAAAAAGCCAATTTTAGTAGCATTGTTGATAACCCGTTTCATTTTCCTATGTTCATTCTTACAGAAATATCTGCAGGATACCAAGCATCCATTCATCCCTATCACGTGCCTCAATGAGGGTCACGAAAAGCCAGAGTTCTTCAAGGCCCTATCTTAGGCCCCATCGTCGCCATATTTGGCAATGTGCCTGCATTACAAAATCCCATCCTGCACAATAAATCTAATGACCCAGTTAGTCTCACAAAACAGAAATGCTGTTCCTCTTTCGGTGGGAGACTTATGAACGCTAGAGGGCAGCAGACTTAACGATTATTTTAGGTTCTCGATATATCGCACGTTCAAGTTCACTTCAAGTGCGAACGCTTTGTTCCAAATACTGACTAGTCTGGCCACGAACCCTCTGGTCTGTCTTAGACTATAGTAATGCGTACAATCTATTGATTAAAAAGTAAATTTTACCGTTTTCAATTTAGTCATTACTTTGCAATATCTTCAATAATGTATGGGTTATATTGTGGCGCTTATTTTAATTTCATTCAAACAATTTATCAACGTTTGCCATGTGGCTTACACTCCTACATTTATTGCAATATATATTTATAGGTGTGTCAACAGCAGGCATGATGCCTAATATGTACACTTAGGGTTAATGGTATTTTACACTTAAGGCAGTGCTCACAATCATTGTCGGAATGCGAGTTAGAATTATAATATTCGGTGAAAATCTTGTTTAGACATAGAAAAGCCTAAATAAGTCATCATTTCTCATTTGCACTATTTTAGTCATAGTAAAGTATGTAGATACCTACTGATGCCGGGTGAAAGAACGCATAGGCACACTGGTTTTCTTGAACCATGCAGTAAAGGTAATTTGAAAGAGAAAAGTGCCTAGTTTAAATTATTTATTTATTATATAATCAATTTTGAAGATGCCTTTTGTACGTTGTTGAATTTCTAGTTTAAAACTTCATGAATCATTGAAACGTGTAGTGAAAAATAATAAAGTAGTGATTTTACAAATCATTATTATAATACTGATATTATAAAATGTACCAATGTTATCAATTCTATCATAAACGTACGTAGTTGTGATTAAATAGACAGGAACAATCTCAACATAGTTATCACTATTGTAGATTATTTTCGTCAAAACTACACCTTTAGTGTCCAGACAACGATTCTCAATTCAGAATTTGAAGTCATTGCAGACTCCCACGTAGTACAAAGCCAATATTGTGCCCCTCAACATTATATACATGTACATCTGGCGCAACCCTAAAAGTTCACATTCCTGGCCATGGGCCTGATCGTGCGCTCTGCCTTAACAATAAACGTCTATATCTTCATTCAAAAACACCATATTCCGATGTGACAGTTTTATGTCAACGTTATGACTTTATATTTAAAGAACAGTAGAGACACATTGACATTAAATCCCACATATCCTGACGGATGAGGAAATGCACGGCCTCTGGTAGATGACTCAACTGTCGGACTACGCCCCCACACGGCTGCTAAACGCCAACAAGGCACTGCGATAGGCGGTTTAAAGTTAATGTTCAATTGCAGTAATTGTCTGAAATTTAACATAAACCAAACCAAACCAAACCAAAACGAGGCAGGTGGGGTCATGGGGGCCATTTCCCTCTGTTGCCATCACTAAGACAGAAAGAAAAGAAGAAAATACAGTACTAATGTTTAATTGTCTGAAATTTAATATAAATCAACCTACAGAAACTAGTACATTTGGTAAAACTGGGGGGGGGGGGGGGGAGCCATTTTCCTGTTGCCATCACTATAAGCAGAAAGAAAAGTGGTTTGTTTTCTTGCGCTCCCTTGTTCAAAATGTCTGGGTACTTCTGGCTACGCATGTGTTTCAGAACACAAATAACCATACAATAATTATGCAATCATTTACGGGCCGGGGCGCTCTCTTTACAGAAATGTGTCATAACAAATTATGAAACATAACTTCTGATTTATAACAATACATCGCTAAGGGGTCTTAAAATACAAATTACTAATGACAAGGACATATTTTGTGTATTTATTTATTATTAGAATATAATAATTTGTCATACAATTATGTATTCGAGACGCAGGTGATTTTGTAAATTACCCAAACTGTTAGAAGTTGTTTATATTAACTCTCGAGTATAAAATGCATACAGGTGTAAAAATTCTCAGAAGGGCTTTTAAAAAATACAGCCTATAAACAAACAGGGGTCAAAAGGGGTCACAGAGCGCCTACCCAGTTGACCTACATTTCTATACTTCTTGTTAACCCTTTAGTTCTGAAACGGTCCCCAGCGACCGGCGAATATTTTCTCCCTCTGGGATCATTATATAAATCAAGGTCCGTGGGCACAACCAAGAGCCCTTGGGTACGTATGTTAATCATTATAGGTTGAACCGTAGAGAAATGATGGTTGAACCTATAAAACAGGTGTTATGTCTACGTAATTGGTATTTGTGTCGAGAGTGATACAGTACGTGAACCATCGCGAGAGGTGAAAGGAAACGAAAATCACATTATACATTGGCATAGGCATCCGGTAAGCGAGCACAGAGAGTTTAAGCTTCCTCCATGGTTTAAGTGGCTTCAACATGACCAATGGTTGGGCTGCATCAAGAATGATTCGGGCGAACAGTTAATCATTTTATACTAACGAGATGTGGACACCCACGTTGAAGTTAGCCACGGCTGAAGCCAAAGTCAATTAGTTTCAGTAGCGCACATAACAGAGGAATTGTTTTCGATAGTGGTGCGCCCGCCACAGATCCAAGATAAATGGAAACATTCTGTCTAAATATCCGTCTGTTGGGATCTGTGCCTTAAGGCTTTCTTGGCATTATCTGTCAGTTCTGCAGGGAGTACGTGCCTGCGTGTAGATATGTTCCACAGTGTCTACCACATCAGTCAACAAACGAGCCTACAGTTCAAGGTGAAATAAAATCCAGCTGGCTCCGGCCGGCCCGCAGTTGGACAATGATGGAAAGGGTGCTGATGACGATATTTGTTTTAACTATTTTCTTCATTGGAACGCAGGTAAGCAGATCTGTGGTTTTTAGAGGCTGAGAAATGGGTACTGATTGAAAACAAGTAGAATATGTTGAGCCGGTCTCATACAGTCGGGAAGTTCATATTATAAATGTCAGCTGTAAAGGCGTATGTGTTTTGATGAGTTCGATCTGGCGCACTCAACTGTGTACCGGTATGTCTATTTGAACGCCATAAAATGAATGTCCTTGCTATGCGAGTGCTCACTGGATCTGTCTGATTCCTTTATCGAACCAATTGATGCTTTCCAGATTTTCACTTTTCCACTTAGTTTATTTATTTTTTTCTCAAAGGTGGAGGAAAATGGTGGAGCAAAATGTAATGGGTTTGAAATACTGGAATTGAAAAGTTAATCAAATTATTCAAACAAGAATTTGAGAAAATGTTACCTTTTATGGATTTAAATATTTCATATTTTTATTGTTGAATTTGAATTTTTAAAATTAGTTTAATTATAATCGAGATCAATTGTTGGCAAAGCGTGGTTTATGAGAGTAGCAACATGGCATCTAGTGGTTTCAGTGAAATGTAAGCCGAGCAAATTACCGGCATACCAGTCAGTGTCATATAGAGATCAGCGGTCCTGACACGTACGTACTTTTGAATCCATTAAGCGACCTATAAGGTTAAGCTGGTAAACGATCAATAAGATTCTGTCGCCATTTAGCATTTCTTCCTATCAAAATTTAAGTCCCTGGCTTTGATGGTAGTATACATATACTGGCATAGAGTGACACTTGGAAAGTCCGACCCAGCGGCGATGACGTATTCCTCAATTGGAACGTCATCAAACAATAAAAAACAATGTTTCTACACATGCTTTATCGTTGCCGTTGCTGAATTTGTGAAAATTGAGGAAATTTCTACTACCAACCAAATCACTCCAACTCAATCCTACCACTTCCCACTGCGCGAAATTTCTGAGGTTTCAACAATAAGCTTACGTCAATCAAAATTTGCAGTTTTGCCTTATAACGCACCCAAACTTAATGATACACATTTGGAATAACCATCTTAAAGAAAAGGTATAGAATATTTACGTCACAAAATCTCGATAATTGTACTTTTGCCAAAAATACGTATCACGTTCATCTCTGTAATTTCTTTAATAGGTTCAGGGAGCCAGTGTTCTTGCCAACTTGCCTTTACGTGAAAAACATCGTAAGTGCTTTAGTCCATGACTTGATACATTTGTTTAAATTAGTATTTCAGATCGAAATCGAAATGTACAAAAGCTCAGGAAAGTCATAACACGAGTGCATTTTGTTAAATATTCAAAAGTATTTAAATTCCTATAACACTCGTGTGGCAAAAACATTTGCATTTATATGAAATGTATTCGACATTACTGTATTATAACATTATTTTATACAGATCACCTACTTTCAAAACTCTCGCATTATGAGCTAGTCAGGCCGTACCGTTCCACGCCCGATGGCGACTTTCTCAGCAACGATTTATCGACAACGAAAGAAGAAGAACATGACAATTACAAATGGGCCAATAGAAACACAAATCACGGCAAGGAATATCACTCTCGGTACGGTAGGAGTGTCGATGATCGCAATGAAGATGCGCCGTTGGGATTCTATTATTTCCGGGTTGACGCCTTTGGTGCGCACCTGAAGTTGAACGTTACAAGGAATCGATACTTGGTATCGCCGAAAATGAGAGTCGAGCAGTACAAAGAAGACGGAACCAAATATGAATTTAGACCTAACACGCTGTGCTTCTACACGGGTGGGGTGACTGACGTCGCCGGGTCTTCTGTCGCCATAAGTAATTGTGACGGTTTAGTAAGTTGACCTTTTAAAGAGGTTCCTAATTATGTTTAAGTCTAATGGTATAGCTGTCTCATTCGTTTTCAAATATTGTGCAAGATTAGTGTGAACTCACTCAGATACACTTTACCAGAACCGTACTTAAGTTGTATAAATCTGCCATTCGACAAATTTGCCCAAGGGTATAAGAAAAGATTTATTATTTTTATTGATATTTCTACCTTGGTTGTAATAATGTGATAACCAGTTTGTTTTAACAACATAAAAACCGCATTTTAATATTTCAGAGTGGCTCCATACAAGCTAATAATGAAGAATACATCATTGAACCTTTGGTGTCAACGGTCGGCCAATCGAGATTCAATGTATCGCAGGGTCATCTTCATGTAATGTACAGAACCAGAGACGTCCAAGTGAACTCTGCCGAACTCGGGAGGCATTGTAAGTTTATTGAATTGTAATAAAGCAACAGTTTAAAAAAAAAAATTGGTGATAAACGCAGATTTATAAGGACAGCTGGGAGGATGGGTGACCCGAAAGGCAATTATCACCCGTGGACACGCCACCAGCGGTCTTTAATCACAAAGACCGAAACTTTAATTTCCATTTTATTTGCCCACCTTGAGTTCGCTCTCAAAATATCTGTTTTGGGGTACATTTTGGGGGAACAAGAAACCGCCAACTGTAAAGCTCCCGACACGTATAACAACTTTTCCTATTGGCTAAAACTGTTTTCGTCAAGCTGGCGTATATTACGGACTTAATCCTAATGCGACGCTTACACTCTTCTTGCAATGTGCATGTGTCCTTTTTAGAACACCATACGGACTAGTCTAAACTAGTCTTTAAATTTCATCGTGGTCTCAGTGTCACGAAAACCACCATTGCAGCATGTCAATCGGACCTCCCAATAGGGTAAAACTTGTTCAGGACAACTGTTGTGTGGGTTTATGCAGATGGCGTGTCCGAGTTATCAGTGTTACTAATAGTTGCTAATGGTGTCTGCCTGGGGCATTTACGATATAAAAAATGTTTTACATTACTGCATTGCAGTTAACATTAACCAGCACCGAGATACCATCAGACTTCACGACACCGGCATGAGGTTTACAAAGAGTACTGACAATATCCTGCATCGACGACGGAAGTCCTTCGATGAAGACCAGTCGTTTGTTGTCGAGACCCTGATAGCTGCCGACCACTCAGTGGCCTCCTACCATGGTGTGGAAGAACTACCAGTATATCTCCTGACGATGTTGAACATTGCAAGTAGATATGTAGAATTATTCGAAATGTTTTCTTTTTATATAGCAAAAAGGGGGTCTTTGGTTTCTTTCAGATAATGTGTGCATTATGGTTTTTGTGAGTGAAATTATTCAGAATTCTTATTTTTATTTATTCTATTTTTTTTAATTTTTTATAGTACCTTTTTAGTGAAAGTAGTTGTTGAAGAAAGCGTCTATATTAAGTTTTTCGGGAATTTCAGGAGTATTATAGGTTGATAATTTTTTTTCTTTCTCTTTTCAATTTCACTTTAACCATTTAGTTTCAAGGCTAATTTTGGGTTGGACTTATCGGGAAAATTGGTCAGCTTTAATCCGACTGACCCGATTAAATCCGTGTCTGAAATTTATAACTCGGAAGTCAGTCTGATCCCAAAATGGGTCAGAAACCGGTGGGGGGGGGGGGGGAACCTATTTCCGAGGTCAATCCTGACCCGAAAGTTGTTGGTGTAGGGAACACATATCTCTATACTAACTGGATGGGAGATCGCGCCGATTATTGGCTGAAGCTCGTTGTTCGCCATCTTTGTTCCCAAGAAAGGCGCATGCGTGACGACCGGACAGATTTACTGCTACCCGACCGACACAATGCCGAGTGCTGCTGAACCAGTTGTTATTGTCTGTATGCCAACATGACATTTGACTCTTGACCTTTTGGGGGTACCAACATGGCGGTCGGTTTAACTTTTTTATAGGCCAATCAGCGCCCATCTCCATTTAGTATAGAGATCAGTGGTAGGGAACCATGTGACGTCAACAAGCATACTTCATTTTCTTTGGCAGATGAATAAGGCGTACAAACACGAATCGATGTCTGTTGATCTGAAGTTTGTCGCCACCAGGATTATAGTCCTTAACGAGGAACAGGTACGATGGAAACTTCAATTACTTGTTTGTATTTATTTGTCCATAAAAAAAAATGGTAATTTGCACTGTCGACAAAGCTTACAAAGTTACGGTAAAATATTAATACAGTAAATTATATGCATCTCAAAATATTAAATAAATCTAGTAACAAACACTACGCACATAAAACAAATTGCACGAGGGAACATTAGAGCAGCAACCGCATAGTGTATAAATTACGTTAAGGACATGTATAAACACAAATAAAATTGGTAAACAATTAGTATAAGAGATTGAACCAGAAAACAGGCAAAAAAGTTATTCCCCAATAATTAATTGGCTCGGAATACGACACACCAAAAGTGCGTAGTAGGCGGAAAGCCTATACACTTTTAAAAATAATGAAAACATGGTGTTCACTGCATCCCCCTCGCCCCTCCCCTACTGACCCCAGTTTAAAATTTACTAACGAACATTTAAAATACAGATTGGAGTAAGGTACAAATGAGTTTTAAAAATCTACTGGTTCTGCACATTAAACCTCCTGCCAGACCTCATCTGTTCATAAAACTCATGTAGTGGGTGGGTAATATTTAGTATAATGGAAGTAGCCTTAGTTAAAACTCGATCATGACAAATTGATTATATCATGTTCTTGTTCAAAAATCTTACCAGCCCTTTTTGCTACACTCTGCAGTTTTGCCAAAGATTCTAAGATGTTTTTATAAGTTTCAGCGGGGGCACAGCTTTATCAGAAAATTGCACATGCTGATGCTCCATAATCCTCTTCCCTTGATAGTCTTTACACCCCTGCTTGAAACACTGTGCTGACAGATCAAATGGGAAGTCTTCTCTCGTTTGACTAAGGCCTAGATTTCGAGATCGAGGTGTGCCAGCCAGTCGGGAACACCATCTTGGCATTTGGCAAGGGCTTCCATTCCCCCTGAAAGAATCTTCTTGGGCATTCGTCCACCAAGTGCTTGGCGGACTGTACTGGGGCACCGCAGTCACAGGCCGGGGAGGGGCGGATCTTCCAACGATGGAGGTCGTCTCCGGTTCTTCCATGCCCTGTCAAGAGGCGGTTCAGCCGGCACCAGCTTTTCCTTAGCATGCTGGCACCTGTTGGCAGGTCAACTGTTGGAGACCAGTATTTTTTTTTAGAGGGTTGTCAATCTCGAGCCAGCTTTTTTCCCAAAGTTGCATTGTCAGACGGTCGGCTTTGGATTTCAGCTCAGGTTTGGTGAGTTTAGAGCTTGTGTGATACTCTGCGGCTCGATTCGTGTAAGGAGACCGCGATTTTAGTCGTGGGAAGTGAAAAGCCTATTTCAGAACATGAATACAAAAGAGGGTAAGCAGTTGGCGGGTAGATTCAGAATTACAGAGGGGGCCCAATTCTAGAATAAGGTTACCTAAAGTATTCATATTGTAGTATGTCCACGGAAGTGGAGAACTGGTTGAGGCCCTAGCTCTTAACGGGGTAGGGAATGATCCCATGGATAAGGAGGACTGGAAGAATTGTCACACCAACACAAAATTATAAGTGGAGTGAACCGGCTGTGTCTCCTTTATTCAGTTATAACAGTCCACCAATTAAAATAAATTCAAATCTCTGCAATAGGATACACATATAGTGTGTTCACATTAGCATTTACTTAGCATATATATAAACTATTGATAAATACATGCACAGTCAATGTTACAAGTGTACCAAAGGAAATTGATTTCACTTTCTCTATGCTTAGACTCGGCAAGCACCTGGATTATTTCCGAGTGTGAATACAGCTGAACTCTAGTATAGTAACAAAGCAGCAATGAGTGACCTAGGGACATGATACATATTCCTCTATGAGCAACTTATATTTTATAAATCTATCGGTAGAAAAGTTACCGAGGATTAAATCATTATGAGCATCTTGTTTTGGCCAGTCTTTGATAAAAGCCACGACCAACAGTATCGTAGTACGCCGTGCAAAACCAAACATACACGCAAGAGACAACATGTAATACAATGCCCGCATACATGTACAACGCGACAGTATACGCTGTACACAATAGGTACAAAATGGCTGATCTAAAAAATAGAACACAAATGCTCACAAGGACCCAAGTACATGACCGCTGATAATTATAACTAATAAAAAATTAACAGTATCTGTAGCTCAATATTTAAGCAAGGAAATAGGTAAAAAAAAAAATCTCTTACCAAGAAGTCTGCCTTCTAGTGCTATTGGCGAGATCGCAAGAGACCGACCAAGCCACGAAACCGAACTGATGTATCCGTGTGCTTTAAATGTTCAACAATCTCACAATAACCAAAATACGGCTTCAGACTTTAGGATAAAGGGTTTAATTAAGTCGGTTTTTCTTACCCTAATTTTGTCAGGAACGGCCGATGGTCTCTGGTGGTGGCGGAAACTGGCCTCCAATCCTCACTTGCGTTCAGTATAATTATTAGGCCTACATTACATTAACCTTTAAGATACTGGTACAATACTTATTAACACTTAAATTAATGGATGGCGTACGTTGTCTTTCAACGGAGACAGTTGCTGTGCAGGAGTGGAATACTACCAGTTTCGTTCCTATCTCCGTCTTTGGACAACGACTACGTACTTAAATGTTAATAGCAGAATACAAGTAAAGCTAAAAGGTGAACACTAAATGTAGTTCTCTTGCCACTGGTCAGGGAGAGAATGGGGTTGTACTTGTTGTGTCCAAGCGTTTTTATATATGGAGTGCCATTATCGAGCGGTTTAGTGCATCGGATTTGTGTTCTGGTGGCTGAGTCGTCAGAATGTGGGTTCGAATCCCGACCATGGTGCTTGTGTCCTCGAGCAAGACACTTTACCATAATTGCTTCTCTCCACCCACGGGTAAATGGGTACCTGTGAGGGCAGAGTTGATTGTTGTGTTTGATTAGCCCTATATGCGCTGTAATGGCAGCAATTGAGCTGTATACTCCCAGGGAGCTGAGATGGTTTCAGGAATGATTTATGAGCCTGATGAGCAGGGGTAATAATGTAATGCGCCTTGAGCACCAGTTTGGTGGATACGTGCGCCATATATTAAAGTCCACATTATTTATACATACTGAAGGATTACTGTGCTCTGCTAAGGATGCACAAAAGAATTAAACATAACGTCTTTACATTATTATATAACACTTAGGGTTTTAAACCTTCCCTGGCCCGGGTAGTATTATAAATGTAACAGTTGACATTCCTCACTTAATACAAAATTAAATGGGCTATTATAGGCTTTTGATGAGGAGCCTTCCCACTGTGAACATGTGTTTGGCAGCTGCTTTTGGAGTTTCACTGCAAGACTATTGATATGGTGTTAAATGTGTATAGGAATAATAATTATTGGATAAAGGGTCCCTTATGGGGTTGCAACCCTCATTACAGAAAGTCACACCTACAATTTTGCCGATAATGACGTCATAGGGGTTCTATATTTTTACAGCGTACTTATGCTACGTATAGGTACGTGACAAAGTTCTGCGTGTTGATAAGGATTTTATGAACTATCTGGTGTGTGTGTGTAAATGAAATAATGGAACAATGTGATAATAATACATATCCTCACAATATTTTCAAATCACTATATTTTACCCGTACTATGTATGGTCTCCTGGCTGCGCTACATGAGGTGCCATGACAGAGCAGTTTCGAATCCTAGCCTCGACCGTGGTACACACTTCAGCTAGACACTTAATTGTAATTCTCTCCACTCATGGGAGAAACTGGTACCTGTGGGGTAGAGATAGATAACGTGTTTGATTAGCGCTAAAGATTGCACATTTAGTGGACTGTATTCTTTCCAAGGAGATAAGAAAAATATAGACATTGGCCCGGTCACCAGAGATAACAATGTAAGGCGCATTGAGACATTATTTGAAATGCGCCATATACAAGCATGAAATGTTATTTTTAACATCAGTAGGCCCCTAGGACTATGGCGCGCATTTTCCACTTCTTTCTTTCTTTCACCACCAGTCCGCGACTGTGATTGACGAAGGTAAATACAGAACGAGTTTAGCCAATGTATTCCAATGGGTCTCATCTCTGGCGTCTGGGGACCATGACTATGCTTCATTCGTGACCAGGGTGGACTTTGGACCAGCAGGTATTAAAACTGTACAACCTCGTCCCAGATTCTACCTCGTTTTGTAGGTTATATAAATTCACAAAAACATTACAAACAATATTAAACCATTTAAGATTCTCGTTTTCAAACAACTATAATAATAGACCTTACAAACCCCCAGATAATTTTTTTTAATGTATGATATTTTTGGTTTTTTTCACTTTGATCAATGTCATTTCTCTATGGAATGTTATACCACCTGGAAAATAAGCCATGCACCAACCCCGTTAAGTCAATGTCATATTCCCGAATAATAGGACTCTTTAAAAATTATCACCCGAATTTCTAATTTCTCATCGATTTATTTTTTATTCTTCATTGTTCATCCATTTTGAAGGTTTCGCACCTATCTCAGCGATGTGTATGAGTTATTGGAGTAGCTCAATCACCAGCGACCAAGGCCTGATTTCATCTTTCATTATGGCGCACGAGGCTGCACACGTGTAAGCTTCTCAAAGACTTCACATCATGGCTTGTCTAATTAAGTTTAGACCATTTGAAACACTTTCCCGAAATGAGCTAAAACGGAAACACCCGAGACCACGTATACCATTTTGTAACAGACAGTTCAAATCAGCAACAGTGCAATTTTATAATGCAATCGACATGAACTACACCACATAAACATAAAATAGTATGGAAACACTGAAGACAGAAACACGAACTGTTTCCATTATTTAAGGCTTCAGAAGCCAACAAAAGCCATGTTGATAAAAAACAACCTGTGAAATTTTCAACTTACTTTGTTGTCGATAAGAATTAAGAAAACATCCTTCCAGATTGTCCTTTCGTGAACTGTCTTCGGACGACAGCAAATAATTTTGAAAATGATTTCGCTAATTTCACTAAAACGATAGCACCACAAATATTATAAAGGATGTTTAATACCATCATCAACCTTACACCAAGTAAGTTTAATGTAAAACTGTGTTTTATTTATGTTTTTCAAGATTATGTACTAATAGTGTGGATTTATTCTTTTACATGTATATGGGTTTTATTTGATACACAGCTTGGGTATAGAGCATGACGGCGCCGATAACAAATGTGAGCCGTACTTAACTTCCATCATGAGTCCATTGATCTTAGCAACGTATCACGATTACTACTGGTCCAATTGCAGCGTAAAATACCTCAAGAAACATCTTAGGTAAGAGACGAAATCATGTTTAATTTAAAGTAAGGAATTATGACCATTGGAAAAAGTGCAAAGTTCACCATTGTTTGAGTCGCCTGTGTAGTTTTTTCACAGACACTCGGAAAGCACTGAGTATACAGTGCTATACACACGTCGGTGTAGGGCAAAATTAAATCAATTGTTTATCTCCCGACGCAAGAATTTCATCAACCTACATTGTTTGTTTGTTTGTATGTTTTTAGTCTTTTGTTTTTGTAATTCTGTCGTTTCTTATTGTCTGTTTTACGTTTGCTTATTGTTTTGCCATTCTCCCATTTTTGATTTCTGTTTGTTTTAAAGTGTATTGCCTATTTTCAGTCTTACTGTTGGTTTTTCTGTTTGTCCTTTGTAATTTTGCTTGTTTGTCTTGTGGTAATTTCCGTTTTTTCAGTTTGATTTTTATGTTGTTGGTTTATCTGTTTAACTGTCAATGTGTGTTTCTGATTGTACATTTGGTTACTTGTCTGTATGGCTGCATATTTGTTTGTTCACTAGCTGATAGATATCTTTTTCTGTTTCATTTTCCCTTGTAACTTTCTCTGTGTGGCGCTTTCCACTTAGAATTTACCCGTGCTTGGAAGACAACCCATTCAGGAACAGTGTTCAAGAGGTTACTGAATACCCGGGAGAACTCTACTCACTGGAAAGACAATGTCAACTCACTTTTGGGCCAAATTCTAGGCAGTGTGGCATGGTGAGCCAATTCAGTAGACGCCCTTGTTACTTTCACTGGTAACCAGCAACTTATCCAAAAATAGTTGATTTACTACATTTTCAAAGTTTTGTTAAAAGGTTTCATCTTAATACGTTGTGTCATTAACGAAATGAGTAAAATGCATTCAGATTTCTTGAAATCATTCCAATGCATAATTTTGAAAATAGTAATTGGAAATTATTTCCCTTTTTTGAAAAGTTACACTTTAGACAAAGTTATTCATATTCACATTACAATTTGACTATTTTATTTTAACCAATTTAATAAGAATTACTAATATAAATATTACCCATTCTATAATAATAATTATAAAATTAATATAGGCCTAATTATTATTTTTATTTATGGTTACAGCCTGAAGACTTCAACATTTGTATATTTCGATGTTCTGACCATTCCAGTCCATGGGTTTGCAAAGATTATCATTCGCCGGCATTGGACGGAACTTCATGTGGCTATGGTAATCAGGTAAGGGACAAAATGGCTGCCACAATAGGGGTGAAAAAACAAACAAACAAACACATGGAAAACAAAACATAAATATCAGACATGCCGAGCACGAACATAAATAACCTACATCTATGATGCCGAACCGGACATAATTTGTTTTCCTATACAAACCAAAAATGGTCACTGCTGCATTCTGTCTTCACTCAAAATATACATTTTCCTATGTAATGGAACAGCATGCTGAACGGGCTTTTATTCCGCCATTTTGTTTCAAATTTTTCAGCGGGAACTTTCCGCGGTATCCATTACATTTTAACGGTGTATACAAATGGCACATGCTCGTATTAACAATGCCCTGACTACATCGTGCGTGCTCGGATGACGCCCTCTTTAGGCAATGCTCGGAGACTATAGGCCTAAATTGCATGTTACAATTGGTAATTACTTTAAAATGTTGATGCGTAATTACATGTCTATATGTACCAACTACCCACTATAAATTAATCAATGTTCTTATTTTACCTAATGCGATCCGTTTAATTCTCTCCGATAGTGGTGCATGAAAGGTGTTTGTAAGAATAAACCCGCCAAGACAAACGGCAGATGGGGCAAGTGGTCCGCGTGGGGTGAGTGCTCCTACGATTGTGGAGTAGGAGTGAAAACAAGACAACGAAAATGTGACAATCCAAGGTAAGTTCTCATTGGTACCGGTAATAATACTGGCAAAAGTGGCAAATATGCATTTAAGAGTTGCTTACTGTTTTGAATATACTGAAAATACTGAAAATGTATTAAGATTGTATTCATCCTAAATTAAAATTGGAAATAATTTCCCTTTCTTAAAAAAGACAGTACCTCAGAAAAAATTATTTAAAGGGAAGATTATTATCATCATCAGCATTACATGAAGGAAGCTTTACATTAAAATTTACTATACCCTCAGGAAGGGTGCCCCTGTGGTTAAATGTCAACAAATAATATTCAAATCTAAAATGGCGATGGTATCGAACATCCTCGGAAATGTTTATAACTTTGTAGGAAATGTTATAATTACAGATAAAACAGAAATATCAAATCTAATTTCCGAAATAAGGTCTCAGCCCGGGAATGTAAAGGTTTGCTTTCGGAAAGAAACACGGCCTGTTATGTTCAGGTTGAGAACATTTTAAACGAAATCAAAGGGAGTTTTTTTTGTTTCAGAATTAGTTGAGCTGAAACTTTCACGGATTAGTTGCCTGTCAGCCTTTTTAGCCTATCTGTGTGTTTGTTTCTTTTTCTGCTTGGTTGCCTGATTGTTTGCTAGCCTTTCTGTTTATTTGCTTTGATTACTGGCCCCCTTCATTCTTGCTTGCTCCCTTGCTTTTGTAGCGCTTTATAATTTTAGCAGTTTTATCCAGTTAAATAAACAAATATAGTTATAGCATTCAATTGTATATTTTGTTATAAATAAAGTTTACTGAAAAAGTAAAAAGTCTTGATTGCTAGTTTGTTTTATTAAGTAATTTTTTTCTTTCGTTCTTGCTTGCTCTCTTTGCCTTGATGCCGTGCCTTCACGTAATCAATAACGAAATATCTCCCCATAGCTTAACGAATTGGTTTTATCACCTTTCTCAGACCAGCGTTTGGAGGCAAAGAATGCAAAGGGAAGTCTTTTCTGTTCAAAATTTGCAACAAACAGGTACGAAATAATGTACATTTTTTTCATTCAGTAATTGTGTTGTGTAGGCTTTGCACATAAAGGGTGACCTCTGTTGTTGCACCTGTACTGAAAATGTTGCTTGATTTTTATTTCTTAATTAAGACAGCGCGATTAGGGAAATTCTAACATCTAACATCTACTTGTAAAACTTTGAATTGTGTATTATTTAAATTCCATTGGAAACACTAATTAATCTCATTCTTATTCATGTATTCAAACTAGCCCTGCCCAGTGTGGGTAGACAGAAGAGCCCAGCAATGCACAGACCACCTTACATCAATACTGGTAAACGGGAAGTCACATGTGTGGCTACCATACGAGAGTCGAAACAGTAGGTCTTAACTATTCATTAATGACAGGGTAAAGATGTCATTATGACATCACTTCTTCACAAAAGAGGCCCCCCCCCCCAGGTCAAACTGTGACATTGAAACAATTTACTGTGTAACATCATATACCACGAACCTTTAATTCATGTTTTTCACGATTTCAATGTGGTTGGCAGATAGTCATAGAGATGTCAAAAGAATATTCTTCATTTTGGGTATAATAACCCACATTTTTAAATGTTTTTGAAAAACGTGATCTTTACACGCTTTATGCTGTTCAGAAATCAATTCGTGATTGACTATTTTGTTAGACTCTGTGCAGTGTCGACTGAAGTGCATCTCAGAAAAGACCCTCGATGTACTTGGTACTCCGTACATGGTAACCGACGGCACCCCTTGCTCATATGATGACCACCATAGCATCTGTATTCGTGGTCAGTGCTTAGTAAGTTTCGTCATTATTTTGCAGTATTACCTCATCATTAAGATAGATATCACTGTACAAACACCCCCAATATTGACCATTCAAGCCTTCTTAGGACCCACCTGTACTGTGAAAACTTTGAAAAATGTTTTTTCACGTGATGTAAAATGATATTTCAAGATGTTTGATACATCACCAACCTCACACCAAAGTACCCACAGGTGAAATTGGGATCCTTGGTTTATTAGTTTATTAATGTTCGTGCGCCATGAGCGCCAAACTTGGCGGATACCGGCGCAATATAAGTGTCCATTATTATTTATTATTATTATTATTTCAAATTTACCAACAGTTTTCAGTTAGGTCCTATTACAATTTAACGCAAATTGATCATTTTGGTGTCGTATGAAATCAGTACCGCATATAAATTATACTCCATGCTCGAATCGAATCGAGTTGGTAAAAATTTATTCTCGCAAAAAATTGTATTAACATAAATGTCTGCGGTTTGTATATGCATACATAATGCGAGAGTTAGAAAATTAATGACGATACAAATGTGTGATATCGGCACTGTTCGTTTCCTTTCATTATTAACAGAGGCTTGGATGCGACATGCGCATACGTTCAAAAGCAATGGAGGACAATTGTGGAGTTTGCAAAGGTGACAACAGTGAATGTAGATTCGTTCAGAAAGTGTTTGTCAAATCGCCTAAACAAAGTAAGATATACTCGATATCCACTGTTTGTGTTGAAATGCTGCTGTACTGTTTATATCGGGCAATTTGCCAATTAAAACTAATTCCGGGAATTGTAGGTTTTTACACCCCGGATTTTGAAGTGCATTGCCTTTATGATTTTTTACAACTGTAGTGTGTTTATATCCAAGATACAAAATATGTCCTACCCTAGCACGAATCATGATCATGACGATATTACCCCATTAACTCCGTTATCTTCTTGGCACTTGTTACCACTTGTGTTTCTCAGAATATCAGCGGATTGATACCCTACCGGCTGGTGCTTACAACATCATTGTGAAAGAGGAAAGCAACACTAACCACTTTCTAGGTAAGAAACCGAACTGTGGATGTAGATGTGGCACTGGGGTGGGATTCATTGAGGATGTGGTAGATAAAACCACTTGGTATTGTACCGAGGTGGGGCAAAACCAAATCCACCCAAAGTGGCGACATCAACATAATTCTCAGAACAACCACCCTGGTTGTCAATGAGAAAATGGTAGGATATGAAGCTTTGCACGAGGTAGAAAAACAGCAATAGAAAGTTTGCGGTAGCATCATGTTATATCTCTAATGGGTTGTGATAGTGTGTTGGTTCTGAGAAAAACCGATGGTTTGAAAACTCGACGTTTCAATCAGTATATTTTGATCGTATCCAGGAGAAGATCAACTGTACAAAACATTGGTTAGGCCAATAGCGTAGCCAAGTTGGACAAGGGGTAATACACACCCCTTCCTCAGAAAGGGTCTGTTGATAAATTTGTGGTGAATTTTCTGTACATTTTCAAATATGCATCTTTAAGCAACATGTTCATATAAAACTCAATGTTGTTTGTACAGCTCTTCGCACAGGCAAGACATACATATTAAATTCCGGCGGATCTCGTTGGGGACGGCCCGAGTTCGTTTGGGGAGGTGCGCGATTTGTGTACTTTGTTGAAAGGGACCATCTCTCATCTGTTGGGCCACTCCACGCTGACCTGATGCTTATGGTAATATATATCTCTGCTGATATAAATTTTCACAATTTTGCGTGGGGTTGTATGTCAGAAGCTAGTATTCCCTACAGTTACTACATGCATCCACACATTGGAGGATCGGGGGAGACATAATCCCTTTTTACATGTAAATTTACCACACGTTTTTTGTGTGCCCCCATTTTTACCCATGTGCCTCCCACCTGTTTGAGACACTAGCACCGCGCCTGCATCCACAAAATTAAAGGAGGGTGTACATGATAAAAAGCCAATTTAATCTGTTATAACTCTTACTGTAACATTACCTTCAATTTATACATGTCCACAGTTCATTGTTAAAATAATTACTTTTATCCGGGTGGCCATTTTTATAGTTCCACCAACCAATCATTTTCTGCCGTTTCTTATACACAGGTCTATTGGACAAATGATACCAACCCAGTAAATATAACATACAGTTACTACATGAATAAAAATGTCGCACAGAGGACCAAAGTTGACGCAGGATTACGTCAGAACCCCCTGTCAAGACCCTCAGCCTGGTTTGTAAAAACTCCAAACCAAGGAGTCTCTCTGCCACAAAGTAGATACAGGGGTACCGTCAAAACATCGACGAAGCCAGCAGCACCGCCGACTGAAGACCTAATGACACTCATCCAAGAACCTTTTAAGCTGTACCCACCTTAAAATGAAATCATTTCACCCAAGTATTTAATTACATATGCCAAAAAGTGTTGATTATTATGCAAATATGGAACATATAGGTCAATGATTATTCCAGTGAGCTTTACCAGTTAAGATACTAGGGATTTTCTATCAAGGAAACTGGACAAGGAACTGTCGGTTCGTGATAAAGATGGAGCTCAATAAGTATGTGAATAATGCTATTTGATAACATACCATTTTTACCTATTGCTGTGAATGTGGCGAGTGTAGTTTTTGTACAATAACCATTGTAAATCGTAATGTATCCTGTGGTTTACCTGTTTTTAATGCATTCATACCAGTGTTATTAATATTTATCTTACTGTGAATTATTGGGGAAAGGGTTTCAAAGGTTCTTTGTAGTTTCTACAGTTAACTATAGATTCGTGAACATAATCTACACCTTGAATATTCGTGTAACGTCAGAGAAATAGTTGAAGAGTGAATCTGCAGATTTATATTCTTTGGTCGATATGTATTAAAGGGGCAGTATCGTCACGATCAAAGCAGACTTTCAACAGGGCATGGAATCGGTGTCCTAGTTTAAGATGAACACAGTGACTGAAAATTACTGGCTCATTTATGAAGCAGCAACAGTAATATGACCTTATCATGTGGGATATTATGGCAGTCACTCAGTTCATCCAAAAATAGCACTCCGATTCCATGCCCTGTTGATCGTGACGATACTACCCCTTTAAGGCATAATTTCCGGTACCAGTTCATTAGCGGTTATTAACGAGAGTGACAGTCCCAGGTGGTAACATCGTTATCCCAGATGATTACAAATGTCAATAACCGGCCATGAATGTGACCCCGTCCTCACCCCCCAAACAAAAACCAACCAACCAACCAAACAAACAAAAATTAGAAGAGAAGAAGCTGTGTTTTTTAAGCATTTAGGATTCTTATAATTATTTTGTTATTGATTTTTATTTACAATTGTTTAATGTTGGGATAATTTGTGTTTTGAGAAATTTTTGAGCCAATTTTGGGCCAATTCTTTTAATAAGAGGCCCAGCTTGATTAGTTTTTCAACCATTGTAATTAGTGATACTGATCAGGGGGTGTGTGTGTTGGGTGGGGATGCGTGAGTTTGTGTAGGCATTCAAACCCAGGACTTATAACAAAAAATACGTCCCCGTTTGCTATCACAATGGAGGGGAACAAAACGAGGTCCTCGGTTTACATCATAAACAAAGCTGTGTGTGACAAATTGTACCGGGATTCGGACCTCGACTGGAACCATGACTCCCCACCCACCTTACTCAGTACGTGTTATGATCAGTAACGTGTGTTTATTTCTAGAGATAGGCTTATAAATAATGTGCATAATTATTATTAATATATTGATAGTGACAATGATCGATCCTTCACCTTAAAATCTTTTTGTAAAGATCATACAAGATAACCTCAAATATCAAAAACTATAACCGAGAAATAGTAAGAATGATTCCCAGGGATCTTGGATAGTAGCTTTAGCGTATGCAACCATTTTGTTAAAAAATAATTTGAACTCATGCTGACCAGCGTTAATTGCAGCAAACATTGAGAAAGTGAAATAAATGTAAGGATTTCAATATCTGACAACATATGGAAGATATCATATATTGTAAAGTTATGATTAATGTCTGCACATTCTTAATAATAATAATAAAGATTTTTAGCGCGCACATATCCACCCTGTCTTTTGTGGCTTAATTTGGCATGGCAACTACCCCCTTTGCTTGGTTCATTCAGCATGCAAGAGATCAGTGGGTTCGTGCAATAGGCTTGTTTGGACATGGCGCCCTCTTTTGACAGTAGATCCTTTATTATTTACAACTTCGAGTAGTTTGTAAAATTAATTATAGGGTCATTTATGATGAAGATCCGTGTGTCGACCATGGATCCTATATGGGTCAACCATGGATCCTTAATGGGTCAACCAATCTGACAAAAGGACACAGACAAACACGGATATTCAACACAGTTGATGTCGCGATCTTCATCCTGTAACCCCGACCGAAATATCTGATTCATATTATATTGGCCATTGTTGTCTAATATTTGAGTACCCTACACTTCCCGTACGGAAACACGAACAATACGTCTACCGTATATGATTTTTATTTCATAATTCGAGGAAAAGCATGAATTCATGCTCTATTCTCTACAATAAACAACACTTGAATGTAACTTGATAGCTCTGTATAAAAATTTCGTGAGTTCTGAAATGATGTCATAAATCACGCATATGGGCGCAGCCTATGAATCATGTGGTTTATGCGATATCAAATATTAATATTGTGGTTACTGCAGTAACACTATTCAACATTGACTGGGGCAAGGGGCGGGGGAATCCAAACCAACGAGCAGAGCAAGCCAGGGACTGCTAAGCAAGCTCATAGCGCGGGGACAAGGCCCTGATAAAATTTAGCATCCAATACTAAACTTGGTGTGAGCATTTTTGAGCTTCAGGGTTATATATGCTCTGTGATGAAATCTGATGCATAGTTAAATATAATTTCACAGAGAATTATGAAGTGTTCTTATCTTGTTGAGGGATTGAAAATGTTGGCAAAATATGGGATCGTTTCATAACAAACCTGGGGAAATGATTGTATGGACAATTCTTCATTTCATTCACAAAATCGTGATAGACAATTGCATTGGTAATCGCCCTATAAAATCTTGACTTTGACCTAAAGATTTGAGCCTCTGCCCATTATTGTATATTCTATTTACTATACTCTCGAGATATAATAATAATAATGTGGACTTATATATGGCGCACGTATCCACCAAACTGGTGCTCAAGGCGCATTATATTATTACCCATGCTCATCAGGCTCATAAATCATTCCTGAAACCATCTCAGCTCCCTGGGGAGTATACAGCTCAATTGCTGCCATTACAGCGCATATAGGGCTAATCAAAAACAACCAACTCTGCCCTCACAGGTACCCATTTACCCCTGGGTGGAGAGAAGCAATTATGGTAAGATGTCTTGCTCAAGGACAAGCACCATGGTCGCAGTTGGGATTCGAACCCACATTCTGATGACTCGGCCATCAGAACACAAATCCGATTCACTAAACCGCTCGACCATGGCGCACCATGAAACAGTCATACGGAAAACTGACAGTGGCGTAAATTTATCTTCAAAATTCCAATGACTACCCTTAAACGGATTGCATCGCCCTCACCCCACCTTCAATCTGAAATCCTGAATAAAACAAAACAAATCATTTGGGTTAGAACTATTAATTTGGTCATAAACCGTTTGGGAAATTTTGAGAAAGTTTGTAAAGATTTTGCAGAATTTGTTTGAAATAGAGAAAATTTTTGAAAATTGGGGGAAGGGGACTTTTTGAACATTTTTTTACATTTTTTTACAAACCAAACCAAACCAAACCACTCAAGGCGCTACATGGAAAAAATGATTTCTAGTGTGTGGGGGAAATCAGGTCCCTTTAAAAAGTGCTCCCCTCCCCTCCCCTCCCCTCCCCTCCCTTCCTTCCTTCCCCTTCCTCTTCCTTCCCTCCCCTCCCTTTCCCCTCCCCTCCCTTTCCCCTACCCCACTTCCGCTACCTGTGTTCATCCCGCACGAGGAATTACACATAGCGCGGATATAGCACGGATAAAACGTCAGCAATGAGCTGAACAACAAAGCGTGGTTCACTCTTGACGTGAATTGCGGATTCTTAGTAATCTTGCCAACAATAACTGACCGATAAGTTCACCAGCTGTTCCGGGCGTTTTTTTTATTTTTTTAATTTTTTTAGAAGCCCGTCCTTTTAGTAATCCGTGGGTCTGATCAATAAAAGCGGCACAGTTTGCCCCACAGACCAGAACATCGGATGACAGTGTTCGGAAAGGAACTAAAAATCATTTAAATCCGACAATTAGGGCTGCACTATTTTTGTTTAAATTGAAGGTTCATCCCCAAGCTTATCTTTTTTTAAATCTGTATCAAGCTGATACCAATTTTCAAGTCGTGTTCATATTGTTGGAGAATCTCTTCCCCATTCCGAACAAGCGATTCTGAACTTCATCACAGTGCCGTATGCCTTGCCTCTCAGGCAACGGCATCTAACCTTTAATCTGCGTACGTCACCCACACAGCACAGGGTGATCCTTCATCCAGTGCAGTGGTCCGAATTTACTAAAGTCGAGTTATTCCGAATTCCAGTCTGCACAGCTAGAGAGCTCACGATACAGCACAGTTGACGGGATTACCAACATTCTCATATGATGGCTGTTAATATACTATCATTATGGATTAAATTGAGTCTACTGTTCGTCACAGTTGTCATTGTTTTACTACTCTCTGCTGATACCAAGGTAAGTTATGCTATTTCTCGTAACATTTATCGTAGAATATATACACAATTAACTGACACATTGAGTTTGGAAATATTGGTACTCCCGTGACGGAACAACATATGATAACCCGTACTCCTGACGTGTCTCAACTGACTCGACGGGTTTCTTGCCACAGAACAAAACGTCTGGTGAGTTGAAGATTTAGTACAACCAGTTGGCCGCGCATGCCACACAACTAGTTTATGCCTACCCTAAACAAAATAATCTGTGTAAACTTTTTGGTGAAAAACATATCAACATTATTTTGTTAAACATGATCATGTACATGGTGGACTCAAATAAACAAATAAATCCACGAAGTAGATAGAAATCTCCTCATAGAAACCAGGTATTTTTATGTCACAATTTAGTCTGGAAATGTTAATGAATTTGTACTTTGTTTTAAAGAGAGAAATAACCTGCCGAACTTTCACTGGGCTGGGTGGGTACGCATACACACAGCAAGTGTATTTTTCTCAAGTGTCAACAATTGTTATGTGCTTTAAACCAGTATTTTAGTGACCTTATAGTACAAGGCAGACGGCTCTGTGGGAGTTCTCGTAATCGTTGTTTTTAATCATATACTGTCACTCCTGAATATCGACTTGTTGTTGTATGTTGTTGAGTAATGGGGTCGTGTTATGGTAGGAAAATAGTTTATCAAGATTATCAAAGTGTTAAAAGGTTAAGGTATAGGGTTGAAAAAGTTAAACTTACTTAGTGTAAAGTTGATGATAGGTTCAAATTTCCTTAGAAATTAGGTTGTCTGAGGTGTTGTAATTTTAAAAAGTTGATTATAAAAATGTCAAGTTTGAATTTAGGAAAGAATACTCTTCTAAATTCAATATCATAATGAATACCACAATAAATACAAAACCTTTAACGAATTAATATCAATTATTATTCGGTACCCGAATCAACCATCCTGGTAAATTATTTCGTAAATTATTTCGTTTTAAACGCGATATCATTCGGTTATTTTAACCACGTAAAAAACTGGAGTGTTGAAATAACACAAGAGATGTTTTCCACGGTATTTTCCTGAACATCACTCGTGTAGTTTTAACATCCCGGTTTATGCAGTGGAAGAAACGTGCAAAAACAATTATCAACATTACCGTATAACCTTGAAATGTAATCATACAATTGACGCTAATCCAAACAACTTAACTCAAATGACGTGCAGCGCAGCAATAAATATTAATATAGTGCAGTTTGACACTTTTTTTTACTTTCTGAGAAAGTCTGGACAGTCCGGTATATAGTTTGTTGTCTAGCTTACCGGATTCAAGTTCTGGTGTTAGCAACATAATGTGGGTTCGAATCACGGCCGTGACACTTGTGTCCTTGAGCAAGACACTTAATCATAATTGCTTCTCTCCACCCAGGGGTTAAATGGGTACCTGTGAAGGCAGAGTTGGTTTGCTCTATATGCGCTAGAAATGGCAGCAATTGAGCTGTATACTCCCCAGGGAGCTGAGATGGTTTCAGGAATGATTTATGAGCCTTATGAGCAGGGATAATAATATAATGCGCCTTGAGCACCACTTAGTTGGTGGATACGTGCGCTATATAAATCCACACATTATTATTATTATTGACATTTGGTCACAGACCAAACATTTATGGCATAAGAGCCTCAAGGTCAACTGTCACCTGCTTAATGGGGCAATATCGTCACGATTAACGGCATGGAATCGGAGTGGTAGTTTAAGATTAACCCATTAACTTAAAATAATATTATCGTTGCTGCTGCATAAATGAGCCAGTAATTTTCAGTTACTGTGTTCATCTTAAACTAGGACACCGATTCCGTGCCCTGTTAACAGTCTGATCCGATCGTGACGATACTGTCCCTTTAAGTTGTACAGTAGACTATTGTAGCCCATGATCTCCTGTTCTGAAGAGATTTTTTAAGACAATAAAAAGATCAAATCTTATTCATCTGTAATTTGTTTACAATATTTTATGTTTCAAAGTACAACATGTAATAACTGTGCATATAAACATGCACACTGTCTGCCTGCCATGAATTCACCGTGGTAGTCTTAAGGACACTCCAAGTGTAAACGTATGTGACATGGTATTTGGTGGGGTCGCACATTGCACTTGTACACATACATCTCATATAGGAAGTGTACTTCTGTCTTTAATTGGCCACTTTTAAGTAGTGTAAATTATTTTTACCATATTCCTCCAAAAATGTATAGATTGATTCACAAAGTTACGACTTAAGTTCACTGTAATACAGATTTGTTGAATTTTCACTCCTTTGTTCATTTCTTGTTGTATAATTATTATCATTTTATGATTTTTGTTATTAGGTTTCGGGAGCTAGTATTCCCGCCAGTGTACTGCGCTCAAAACATCGTAAGTAATCCTTACAATAACCCGTATGATCTAACCACGGGTAATATCTCTGATGAGTAATAAATATTACGTTGATTTTAAGAACGAGTGATTTGGCAATTCGACGTTTCGCGCTCGATAAGTATACTCTGAAAGTCTCGTGAAGACGATCTCAGTATATTGATCGAAACGTCGATTTGTCAAACCACTGTTGATATTATGACTCAGAGATATAACATGATGTTACCGCAAACTTCCTCTTAAAATGTTTGTTTAAGAATGAGGTGCCCCAAGAAAAATATTCCATCTAAAGTGCATTTCATAATCGGCTCCCCGGCGAATACTTGTACATAGTCTGACCCGAGACATTGTCTTAAAATGATTAGATTCAACTCGAGTTCCAGTATTTAGTGACTCAATACAACCATGGTTTTTACCAAACGTGCATCAACACTTTACACTTTAAGGGTCTCGGATTTAGCCGAATATATTTAGTCATTCAATCATTCTGTATGCAGCCGGGTTCAGCGGGGGAAAAGTGGCAGGCATTTCTAAGGGTTCCAGGAATAGGTAAATCTTGTAGCTTTGCATGGTGAAGAGGATTAAGACTAATTGCGGTGACACCGTGTGAATTTCTCTACTGAGTAGTAATTAGTTCTGAAAAGAACTGGAGGTTACAACTCGACGTTTCGATCAGTATGCCCTGATCGTCCTCAGGTTCCAGGAAAGTCATTCTCTACCCAAAATGGGGTGTCCTATGACTCTTGTATATCCAATCACATTTCGGATATTAAGGTTGACAGTTATTACAATGGTGTATTGTCGCTCTGTATTATGTCAACCTCTATTAAAAGGTACAGAATCAATGAACCATGTAAGCCCCTTCTTACGCGGTACATTCAGAGTTTATCGGACAATGGTTAGTTGCTCATTACGATTATAGCATATAATGGTGACTGATATGTTTACAATCAGAACCATAGATCCGGGAAGATTGGACAAGTCCCTTGATAACGAATTGAGGGAACCACAGATTTCTCCCCTTGCCAATCTCAGGGGGCCTTGAAGGGATAATATCGTAACGATCAATGTGGCGTGGAATCGGAGTGTTAGTTTTAGATTAACTCAGTGACTGAAAATAATACCCTCTCCTCCGACAGCTTCACTGGCTTCCCATTCGAGACCGGATTGATTTCAAAACATTGACTATTGCCTATAAATGTGTTACTGACTCTGCGCCATCCTATCTCTGTATGTGAGCTTATTATACCATACCAACCTAACCACCAGTGATGTAGTGCCTTGATGCTGAGCCTAGGCCTTAAGGCTGCCTTAAGGCTTGATTTTAGGGCCTTGGCCTTAGCCTTAAGGGCAAAAGCCTTGGCCTTGAGGGTCAAAGCCTTGCAATTTTAGGGCCTTGCTCTTCAAGGCCCATCGATTTTTGAATTTTCAGGTAAATTTGTTTGAAATTTTGCTTTTCTGCAAACATACAACTTCTCAAACAACTTCTCAAAAGAGAAATTTCATGCCATCTGTCTACCATATTATCTAATTAATATAATACAAATATAAAAAGTATATATTATTTAGCACGTAACTATCTCCCGACTATGGCAAACCGGAAATTCACAAAAGTAGCGAAACGTTCACAATCAAAACGAAAATTGAAATGATTTTCACTTGAACGCTCATATAAAAACCAAACATTACCAAATTAGTCTACTGACTACACTAGCAGAACAAAGTGAACAATTCATCACAAACCTATTCAAAGCAAAACTATTTCAAAGGAAAAACTTGCTCTGGATAAAGGTTTAAACCTCGTTCCAACCCCTGCTAGACCAACCCATTTTTATCATTTGAGTGATGTTAACATTTTTCATAGAAGATTGAGAATTGCATACCTAATGCGTAACAAAACTTCCAAAACCCACCCTTTCAAAAACCACACAGAGTGCAATTAAACACTCGAAAACTAATTGGAAGCCACAACATTTCAACTTGCTCATATTCGTCTGAGAACTCATAAAAAGAACATGACAAGAATCTCATAAACACTATGAATCAGTTGCAAAAAAATCTCAAATTCACATACGAGGCCTCAAAAACCTCAATCGATTATCTCGACTTAACCATTTTCAAAGGAAAACGCTTCCGTGAAACTGGCATAATTGACACAAAAGTGTACACCAAGCCAACAGAAACATATCAATTTCTACACATAACCTCATCACACCCACCCCATGTATTCAAAGCATTTATCTACGGAGAAACGCTCCGATATGAGAGAAATACCAACAATGAGGAAGATTTCGTAGAAAAAGTCAAGATTTTCTCACAAGATTTTCTCAAACTGAGATAAACAACGCAACACGCAATGCGTCACTGGCAAACCGAGCCAAACTGATTCACAAGCCACCAAAAGGTAAACAATACAAGGAAGTACCACTGGTTCTCTCAACAACCTATAATCCGTTCGTTAACCACAAAGATGTGAAACAAGCAGTAAACAAACACTGGCCACTAATACAACAACACCCACAACTCCTGGAAATATTTCCGAAACAACCCTTTGTTGCATTCAGAAAGGCCCAAAACATTCGGGAGAAACTAATCCGAGCACCCCATACGACTCTGTTTTTTTTCGAAGAACCAGATGAAACCCTTAATGTTCTGCTTTCCCTAGTAGATGAACAAATCACATAAAATCAACGAACTCTCTCACTCAAACAAAACGGACACATTACAACTGTTTGAAAAGAACATCAATTCAATGTCTTATCTAAAAAAAAAAAATAAGACAGGAGACCAACCGGTTCCTTAATTTGAACCATTACGTGCAACTGCATGATGATTGCCAAGTGAGGCATGAAAGCTTAGCTATTGCTACTAAAGGATCTGAAAAAATATCCTGTCTCTTCTACACGTTTCCCCATTTTGACCAACCGGTCATTATTGGTACCTTCAAACAAAAGGCCTACTATTCCCACAAATCTTATTGTCAAATGGACAAACATTGGAAATAGTCAGATACGGATTCACTGTATTTCAAGTTGTATGACAAATGCATCTTGAAAAACAAAAACAAAAAGTCAACAAAGATGGAGTGTCACTGAATGGGATTGCATCATCATTCTTTATCAATCTTACTATGATGTGACATGTTTTATATTAGTAGTAATGTTATACTGGAGGGCCTTGGCCTTGGGGGTCAAAGCCTTGGCCTTGAGGATCAAAGCCTTTGCTTCAACACTGCTAACCACAGTGGACTCCGTTCAAATTCTGATTCCCGGATCTTCAAAAAGCCAACTACACATTTAACTGCGGCTAACAAGGGTTTCTATACTGCTGCACCCAGCATTTGGAATGAGCTACCATCTGGTATCCGTCATGCTTCTTCATTGAGTCAATTTAAAACATCTCTCAAGACTCATTTATTTTAGGCACTGTGTATTTTTAAATTGTACTTGCATCTCACTGTAAAGCGCTGTGATACCGTTTGTGTAAGAGCGCTATATAAATGCCTTTTGTATTGTATTGTATAATTTACCGTTGCTGAAGTTTACAAATGAGCCAGTCACTGTGTTCATCTTAAACTGTGATCGTTACGAGGCTGTCCCTTTAAAAGGTTTAAAAACTCGAAGCTTCTCCAGGCTAAATCGGCCTTTTCGGTCAAGGTTCTTTACTTTGACAAGGATATATATTCGGTGCTTCGTTTGAGCATGTCGAATAATGCAATAACCAGTAATGTCAATTAAACGGCACCTGTTGAGAATTATGGTTACATATACCATGGAGGAAAGTAATGCTGGGTAATGTTGCTATCCCCAGTAAAATTTATCAGGGTCATGTGTTCCGAAAGTAAAAAGTCCTTTCCAGACAAAGTAAGAAATAATTCAACTTATCTGAGAAAGTCGTTGTGATGGTGAAAATGTACGCTGCTCACGACACAAATTGATTGTATAATTTGGTATGTAAAAACCATCAACTTCATGCAAAAGTAACGGTGTAAACTGCAATGGAAACCATCGACTTTTAAATATAATTGATCACACAGTTTAAAATCAATCAACGTAGATCAACATCTGGCATTTACCATGTGGTAAAACAATGGGGAAAGCACGAACATATCGCGTCCCATGTTTGACTACCATTGATAAACTTTTCGTAAGTAGGCAACACAATCAATATTCAAATTATAGGTGTACGAAGTTATTTAATCGTTCGTAACACTTTCCAGGCGTGAAATAGATCGTTAGTTTGTGCCTTGCTTGCTTCAAGTACGGTTTTTTGAGGATTCGTGTCGAGTGGAGTCATTGAGGCAGAGTCCAGCCAGATCCTTTGGTGTCTATGAGTCGGGCCTCAATCGAATCGAGTGAATTCGTCAGGGGTTTACCCCCAGACTATTGTCTAGCTCAATGAGCTGGGGCTTCGAGTCGACTAGTGTCAACGACTGCAGTCCAGTCCCCTTTGCTCAATTCCTTGTTATTCTTTTTCTCGCCGGCATCCCTCTCGTTTTCATTTTCTAATTCACAATTTTGTTTTTTATTCTCTTCACAGAGCACCTAATATCAAAACTGTCACATTATGAACTGGTCAGGCCATACCGGTCGACCCCAGACGGCGACTTCTTAAGCCACGACCTCTCCACGTCCAAAGAAGAGGAGAGAAACGTTTACGAGCGCGCCAAAAGAGCCACCCTGCAAAACAACCATGGCCGCTCGCGCTACACACGCAGCACGGCGCATGATGACGACATCAGGGAGAACCACCACTTCCGGGTCGATGCGTTCGGCACGCGTATCATGTTGAACGTGACGAGAAATCGATTTCTCGTCACGCCCAAGATGACAGTGGAGAGGTACAATGACGACGAAACGAAGGAGGTCTTCAGACCCAACACGCTTTGCTTTTACATTGGCGGAGTGAATGATGTACCAGGATCTTCCGTCGCTGTTAGCAACTGTGATGGACTGGTAGGCAATTTGCTCTTGTTCAAAATTTCCCCTAGTAAGGATCCCTACAAAAAAACTGGGGTGTTAAAATAACACCATTGGTGTAGTACCCTGCAAACACTGGGGTGTTAAAATAAGACCAATGGTGTCATCTTTATTCTCCCATGGTGTTTATATTGGTCAAGTTTCCCAAAATGAACACCATTGGGGTTGTTTTTAACACTCACTCTATTGCAGTTAGGGCCTAAACTTAAAAATGCATAAATGAGCATGTAGAAAGAACATCAATATTGAACGTGTGCATGGATAAAGAGTAATTAAGCTATTAAAGAAATCAGCTGATTTGATGATGCAGTTTGATACATGCATTGCTGGCTACATCATTTTACCTATGGATGAACACACTGCATGCCTTCCCGGAACTCCACTAAACGGAAATGCGTATTCTAATGGTTTATCTATAGCGATCTTGTGTCACATTTCCCCGTAGTGCAGTTTATCATCTCTGTTTACATGTTCAAGTTGTTGGTAATTACGTACAACATTGGTAATGTTGACGTACTAGCAATCGCTTTTGGCATATTTCCCCGTACAGATTATGGAACAACATTGGTATATGTTAACGTATAACAACGTTTGATATTGTGTTGTGCTTTCAACCTTGATTTGGTGGTGTAAATTTGTCAAAAGGTAACAATGTGGGGGGGGGGGGAGGAGGATTCAAAATGGACTATAATACTGACTACCCATGAGTATGACCCTTCCTTAAATAACTATAGACAAAGGACAAAAGTCCCTTTGTTCAATTCACAATTTAACCTAAGGAAAATCCTGCGGTACAAAGTAAACAGTTGTGGGAGTATTATAGACAATGAAAAAAACTTCAGTGAAACGGCGAAGGGCTTAAGTTCATTTGATCACCGCACACATCCTAATTTCGCTACCAGACAACCGCTGTCATCTTGGTCATGGAGTATATCCGCGGTCATACTGCGCTGTAATTTTTTAGTTTCGTTTGTTTACTAACTTAAACATTTATCAGCAGGAAACTGGTATCCTTTGACTTTATTTGAACATTATTTTAAGACGCCGTTTGTCATTATACCATTTGTAGAAACTAGTGAGTCACGACATTCTAAACGCGGCCTGGACTGTGTGCTGTTTTGAAAACTTTGGTTCTTTTAAGGAGAAAATAGAATGGGTTTCGTTTTCTTCTTTGAGAAAGTGGTTCTCAAATTCTGCAAAAAAAAAGAAAACAAATTTCAGTCACTGCGTTAATCTTAAACTCGGTCATCGATTCCATGCCCTGTCGAAAGCCTGCTCTGATCGTGACGATACTGCCCCTTTAAGCTCGAAGGATGGCAAGTTTTCATATTGTTTTGTTTTATTTTCCACTTTGATTTTTAACACCTCTTGTTATTGTTCGGTTTAATTTTTTAGGTGTTCGAGCGACAGCGCGAACACCTTGTTATTGTTTTTGTTGTTACTTTTTCTTCTCCTTGAGACATATCCAAAAAAAAAAAAGGATAGTTGCAAAGTTCACAGCACCTTATAATATAATGGAGGCATTTTTAAAGTGCTCTTATACGACGTATCAAAGCGCTGTACATTTATTACCCCTGTTCATCAGGCGCATAAATCATTCCTGAAAACATCTCAGCTCCCTGGGGAGTATACAGCTCAATTGCTGCCATTTCGGCGCATATGGGCTAATCAAACAACAACCAACTCTGCCCTCACAGGTACCCATTTACTCCTGGGTGGAGAGAAGCAATTATGGTAAAGTGTGTTGCTCGAGGACACAAGTACCACGGTCACAGTTGGGATTCGAACCCACATTCTGGCGACTCAGCCATCAGAACACAAATCCGATGCACTAAACCGCTCGGCCATGGCACTCCACAAAAATTAAAAATTAACATACTTAAACCTTAACATGTAGTTGTGACGTCATGGTGAGGTCATCAGATATCGAATTACACTAAATCAAAGTTTAATATTTCAAAAAATCATATCTCATGAACTACAAGATATTTTCACAATCTTTGCATCATCTTAAAGGTCTTGAATTATGTGACATTCGTTCACAGACATGACCCTAATCTGACCTCTCCTTCCGGTCGAAACCGGAAGTTTAAGTGAAGAAATATTATGAATCACTATTCTGTAAATGTATTTGTACAGCCAAAACATAGTTGCGGAGTTCAAAGAACCTTAAAACATAGAACCTTAACATATATTTCCAGGTAACGGTGTGACGTCATGGTGATGTCATCTAATTAATTATTACGTAATTATTTATAATTAAAACAATAAATTTTTATACAAAATTTTATATCTCGTGAACCACAATAGATACTTTCTTGATTCCTTCATAAGGAGGACTCAACATTTGATAGACATGACCCTATTTTGACCCTTACTTCCGGTCCAAACTGGAAGTTCAAGTTTAAAAAGCTATTTATAAATTGATGCAAATCCGAAAGGGTATTAAAAAAAAAACATTCTGGGTTTATATGTTAAGTGGGATCTGCTCTTTTCAAAAATAAATTTGGTGACGTCATCGCTCTTAACAGCGCCCTCTAGCGGCACTTTTTGCTATCTTGAGAAAACAGACAGAATTTTACCAAATTTGGCACAATTGACACCCATGAGAATTTTTTTTTGTGAAGTATAAATGACGTCACATGATTGAACCAGAACTTACGGTTGGAAGAATTTAAAATTATATGGGATGACTGAACCGGAAGTTAATGTATTCAGTGTAGCAAATTATATGCTATTTTAATTATATATTATGAAAACTCATCTCCTGAAGTAACTCTTGTCTTTTAACAACTTTAGGTGATGACGTCATGTACAAATTCAATACCTCTAGTTATTGATTTTATTTCGTTTTTAAATTATTGTATAATTCATTATTTTCTATTGCCATTCTTCGCCATATGAAAAGATCGTTTATTGAAAGATGGTTTGTGTCTTGCTTGCTTGCTTCAAGTATGCCTGTACGGCATGTTTTAGGATTCGTGTCGATACGCCATTCCAGACTGTCAACCAAACAGCACGAATTAACATAATAATAATAATAATGTATAGATTTATATAGCGCACGTATCCACCAACTAAGTGGCGCTCAAGGCGCATTATATTATTATCCCTGCTCATAAGGCTCATAAGGCTCATAAATCATTCCTGAAACCATCTCAGCTCCCTGGGGAGTATACAGCTCAATTGCTGCCATTTCTAGCGCATATAGAGCAAACCATCTCTGCCTTCACAGGTACCCATTTAACCCCTGGGTGGAGAGAAGCAATTATGGTTAAGTGCCTTGCTCAAGGACACAGGTGTCACGGCCGGAACTTGAGTTCAGTGCGCTAGACCGCACAACAATCCACTTTACGTGCATTATACAACACACGGGACCTACGGCTTTACGTCCCATCCGAAGGACGAAGCAATTATGGTTAAGTACCTTGCTCAAGGACACAAGTGTCACGACCGGGGCTCGAACCCACACCCTGCTGCTGGCAACACCAGAACTTGAGTTCGGTGCGCTAGACCGCTCGGCCACGACACTCCACAATAAGATTAAGACCAATAAGATTAAGTCTGTTCATAACAAATGCTGCTAGTACAGATCAAGTGCTTGGTTTTTTTCCCCTTCAGTTTGACCGAGCTTTTATAGTTGCTAAGGGTGGGCGGGAACGAATGGATCTATTCCTCGTGGAGTGGTATGTTCAAATTCCTTCCCCTAGTCCCCAGCGTAGCATATTCCACCAGGCATGTGTATGTGCCAAACAAAATATCTGACGGACAAACAAAATATCTGACGAATAAAATACAAAGCCGCCTCACTGCGCCGTTTTTTAACAAGAACATTTGATACAATTTTAGGGCAAAGACAGTGTGTTTTTTGCAATACAATTAAAGGTCTCTCACGTGTTACAGTCACGTGTTCTTCGATCCACGTGTTCCTTTGACCAGATTGATCGGATGTTGGTATAACCTATATGGTATAACCATGGAGGAAGAAAACAGACCATGGAGCAAGGACATGTAGTGGACATGTAGTGGACATGTAGTGGACATGTAGTGGACATGTAGTGTCGTGGCCGAGCGGTCTAGCGCACCGAACTCAAGTTCTGGTGTTGCCAGCAGCAGGGTGTGGGTTCGAGCCCCGGTCGTGACACTTGTGTCCTTGAGCAAGGTACTTAACCATAATTGCTTCGTCCTTCGGATGGGACGTAAAGCCGTAGGTCCCGTGTGTTGTATAATGCACGTAAAGTGGATTGTCGTGCGGTCTAGCGCACTGAACTCAAGTTCTGGTGTTGCCAGCAGCAGAGTGTGGGTTCGAGCCCCGGCCGTGACACCTGTGTCCTTGAGCAAGACACTTAACCATAATTGCTTCTCTCCACCCAGGGGTTAAATGGGTACCTGTGAAGGCAGAGATGGTTTGCTCTATATGCGCTAGAAATGGCAGCAATTGAGCTGTATACTCCCCAGGGAGCTGAGATGGTTTCAGGAATGATTTATGAGCCTTATGAGCCTTATGAGCAGGGATAATAATATAATGCGCCTTGAGCGCCACTTAGTTGGTGGATACGTGCGCTATATAAATCTATACATTATTATTATTATTATGTATATCACCTTGTTAATTATCTCATTGTGGTGTTAACAACCTTGCATTACATACAAACCATTCGCGCATACAGGGGAAAATTGACATCACTTTCATGCTCAATTAGATCCAAAAACGTGCCTTTGGAGGACAACGAACATTGTCAGGAGTTGTTTAAGAAAGGTGGAGATCTCTGGGGCAGATAAAGACTCAATGTATATCATTCGTGCGGAATGACACAAGTGGCAGACAGGAGGGGCTATATAGACCTTCCCTTCCTGGCCTTAGCCCCGCCCATCTCTCCCCTTACCATTTTCTTCTCTTCATTACGTATTGAAACCCTCATTCAGAAATAAGCTTTGAATTATACATGTTCTTAGTATAATTACATGCATAGGCTACGTCACGCGGTGCGTGCGCCACGATTGTGTCATGATTATTCATTAAAATCTTGTAGCCAATAACAAGCCAGGTATAATACTGCAAACGTCGACACTTGAAATTAAAAGGTTCCTAACATCCGAAACTACAGCAATCGGTTTTCATTATGCCATAAACTTAAAAAATGCGTTCGCTGCAGAAATTATATTTGTACAGGTTTATCAATCTCAGGGCCACCCCTGTGCAGATATTAAAAACACATCCATCCTTAACCCATAGAGCTAGCTCTATGCTTAACCCTAACTCCTAGGCATTGTACTAAAACAATAAAAATCCTTCAAAATCCTCCAACTGGCTTTGTTGTCTAGGGAGTTAGGGTTAATAAGAATCAATGCATAGGCCTATGTACATCCAAACGACGTTAATACATTGAAACTTTCATTGGGTTGCTGGTTTACTGTATATCTTGATTCAAAACGTGTATTGCCCTAAATGCATACCTGTCCACTTAGAAGCAGGTTCGCCAACATAACGAATGTTGTACTTTCCCTTTGAAATACTTGCTATCACAGGGGTGATATTCCCTAGAACATATTTTGCGATTGATAGATTATCAAAGAATTTATGGGCGGTGAAGAGACATAGGTGGACCCGATTGAGAATTAATGGACGACTGATTAGAGATCGTGTGCAATGTTTTGTCACAGGTCAAACATGTTTGTTTTAAGATGTCAACGGGAGTCCAAGTTGGAACGCCCACAACCCCATATGTTCCAAATTTATTTTCAAACATGCTCATAGGTCATGTGACACACGACATAACATACAAAATTACCTCAAAGGTGACATGGCTACATTGCCATGCATTCATAATGATTAATGTAAATACATTAAGTACTGCTGAAGTGCTTTTATTTTAGAGAAAACGCGCGATTATGGTATCCAATTGGATTTCAATCAGGATAATATAATTGACATTAACCAGGGACTTCTATTCTGTGTGTTGCACAGAGTCATGTAAGACGCAATATAGGAGTCCCTGGGTCAACATTAACATAGTTTCTTTAAGCGTTCCTTCTAGGAAAGTGTATTTGAACGTAATTCTTGAATTAAAACAACTGATTAAGTTTTAAACATATGTACTGTTATGGAACTACTTCTTGAATGTAGCGCAGTAATTCATTTTGTTGGTGAGTTTATTTATACGTTAATAATAAATTATTGTTGTAAAGCTTATTTTGTATACTTAGTAATTTATTTGAGTAAGATTGTTTCCGGTTTGGCTAGTTTAAAGCCATAACAGTACATTACATGCTTAAACTAAGGGTACATAAAAGACTAATTGTGTTGAATTTGTGTGCAACTATATTTTATGGTATCTATTGATTGGGTTTGATTTTTGATTAAATTTCTCAATAAGTCTTTGATACGTGACAAAACATCTACAATATTAGGGCTGTGCGTTTTCGAATAATTTGGTAACCGGATATTCGGATTTTGATTTCGAACGAATATTTGATATTCGAAGGCCACCGATTGTAAATTGCGCTACGTGATAAAACAAGCACGCACGATATGGTGAGGCCAAAAAATGTACTAAACATAAGGTTGCCCTAGGCCCTGTGCTTCCACATTTCAAATCTACATTTCCTTAGATTTACAGAAACATTTCCTTAGATTTTTTTCCCGATGTTCCTTAGTTTTACTTAAATCATCAAAAGTGTATTAGCCCCTGTATGCATACACAGTTTGCATATAATAATGTGAAAGTTGCAGTAGGCCATAAGAAGTGGATGCTGTTGAAAAAAAGCGCAAAACCTTTCAAAATGGAAAGTCAATTCATGGGAAAATAAGCATTCTTTTGGCAACTAAGTTGGTGCCCTGCAGCCTAGTGTAACGTTAATTCTTTAAATGCGAGCCCGCGGTGGTCACTTACCAGACATACATACATGTGCGTAGGCCAGCCCATGGAGGAAGGAAGCCTAGGTAGCATGAAAATCTGACGCGTCATGCTTAGACTAGCCCATGGCCGGCTGTGCCTAACATGCAGCCGGCAACTACGCTGTTTGTGCCGTGCCTAGTCAAATCTGCGTCAATGCTATACAGCGCGCAAACTGACCGAGGGTATAATAAGCGTTAATTTTTATGCAACATTATTTCGTAAAAAAATATCGAATATTTACGAACATTCCTTAGAATTTCCTTAGAATTTACGGCATTTCCTTAGATTTCCTTAGATTTCTTTATTTCCTCAGAAATTTCCTTAGAGCGTCAAAACATTTCAAAATTTCCTTAAAATAAGGAAATTTCCTTGAAAGTGGAAGCACTGGACCGTTGCCCGGACTAGGATGGAAGAGTGGCGACCAAGTGTAGACGAGATGATGATTTGGGGGGGGGGGGGGGCTAATGATGGAAGCGCCAATATTGAAAAGAAAAAAAATCAACAAAAGCTTCATTTTTTTCTTCGAATATTCGAACCGGAAAAACTAGATATTCGAACCATGGATCGAATATTTGGTTATTCGGAACAGCCCTATACAATATTTACCAAAATGTAGAAGGGGGATTTAATTTTTTTAAACATTTTTCCCCATTCCTTAGAGTGGATTTATCCACACTGGCGATGAAGAATACGTCATTGAACCTTTGGTTTCTAGTCAATCGATGGCCAACATCTCAGAAGGTCATCTCCACATCATGTACAGAACCAAAGACTTCACTCCGGAGTCAACTGAACTCAAGATGGATCGTAAGACCTCTACCCATATCTTCTCTATATCCCAAACCCCCTCCCCCAGTCTATGGGCACGAAAATCATTATAAACCTCAACATTTTCCTAATTTTGTTTTATGATAGCTGCAATACACTGATCTAGTAGGCCTATAAACAGCACAGATTAACCAAAAGGATTACGCCTTTACCCGACAACTGTTACTATGTCGGTCAAGCACTTGGCTTTTAGGCAGGTGGCGTGACCAAGTTTTCAGCATTGCTAAATGTGGGCGGGGACTAGGGTCATAAGTGGATTGGTGTATTGACAAACAATTGAAGTTAGAGAGTACTGGCCTGGAATTTCACATAGGCCATGGCCTCCATTGCCCTGGTCTTGGCCTTGGTGCCCCTTTCAAATGTTCCCATAGACATTCTGATATTCTAATGAAAGTGCCCTTCACTCAGAAAAGTGGCCTTGTGCAGTAAGGCCACTATAGATATAAATAATTAAGTAAATCATCTACAGATAGTTAAAAATGAAATTAAACAATTCCCCCAGTCCTCTATATTTGAGATTTGTAATAATTTCCACTTTATCCACAATTTTAGTGACATTTGACCTACACCATGATACCCCAGAGGGAAACACGTCCCACCGGAGGACCTCGCAGAATTCAGAGCGTGAGAGGCGAGGGGCAGGGGATCCAGGCCAGAAACACTTTGTCGAGACGCTGCTAACAGCCGATTATTCCATGACAGATTTCCACGGAATAGACCTTATGCCAACTTATCTCCTCACCATGTTAAATATCGTGAGTTTGGAGAAACTTGTGTCAAGCTTTTATGTCAGTTTAAGAGTGTGTTCCGTCCATCACACTGGGCTAATCATAAACCAATCAAAACGCCTTGCAACAATCGATTGTAACTCCAACATTTATGAATTACGTAGAATATTGAAACAAAATTTACTTTCACTGAATCTAGCCAGAAAAATGCAACCTTACTGTGAAAAATTACTAGTTATAGGAAAGTACAGTGACCTGCATTTATTATGCTGTGAAAAATAATGCGTAGATTACTTCAGTTCTATTCAGGTGAATTAAAGGGGCAGTATCATCACAGTGTAGACTTTCAACAGGACATGGAATCATTATCTTTGTTTCAAATGAACACACTAACTGAAAATTACTGGCTCATTTATGCAGCAGCAACGGTAATATCACCTTATCATGTGGGGTATTATTTTCAGTCACTGAGTTAATGTAAAACTAGCACTCTGATTCAATGCCCTGTTGATTGTCACGATATTGTCCCTTCAATTTGTCCATTTAATAAAATACAAGTATTTGTGAAGAAATAAGACAAGGGTGATTAAGTGGTGGAGGTCACCAAACAGCAAGCTGGTCCATTTAGAAAATGCAGGTTGTTATGGCTATAACGGAAATAATTTACTAGCATCAAGTAAACATAAATAAAGTTAACAGGGACATGGAACAAACACCAACAATTTGAGAATGTTCAAAATAATTCCCTGAATTGTTTTCCAGTTTCACGCAATACTTCTAGTACTTTTGTCCATTTAATACAATACAACAAGTATTGGTAAAGAAATAAGACAAGGGTGATTAAGTAGTGGAGGTCACCAAACAGCAAGCTGGTCGAGTAAGGACCCCCCCCCCCCAAACCAGTGCATTTAGAAAATGCAGGTTGTTATGGCTATAACGGAAATAATTTACTAGCATCAAGTAAACATAAATTAAGTTTACAGGGACATGTAACAAACACCATTTTGAGAATGTTCAAAATAATTCCCTGAATTGTTTTCCAGTTTCACTGCAATACTTCTAGTACTTTTGGGATATTTACATTTTTTTGTTTTTCCTTTTCAGGTGAATATGGCTTATCGTCATGACACAATGACTGCAGACATTCAGTTTTCTGCCTCCAGAATTATCCTTCTTAGTAAAGAACAGGTCTGTAACTCACATGGCTATTGTTTTGTTGTTTATTTGTTGGGACATTTAAAAAAAAAAAAATTTCTGTAAATTTTATGTGATAGTGCACTTTTAAAGGTCCTATGAAATGGTATTTTTTGCAATGTAAATCTCCAATACATTTTTTTAAAATTGCATTTATAGGTTAATGTGTGCATATTTTATAGTTTACACTGGAAAAAAATTCTAATTCATAGGACCTTTAAGATAACCTGTTCTTTTCTGTCATTCCACTTCAGTCAGCCAACATGGTTGTAGAACGGCAAGCGCAGGCTAGTTTGTCAAATATCTGCCGGTGGACATCCCTACAGAATGTTCGGGATGATACACAAGCGAACCACAATGATTTGGCTGTGTTTATCACCAGATTAGACTTCGGACCTGCAGGTTAGGATGTGCTCACCTATTCATTCCACATGGTTATCCGCGTCTCCACCACCCCTATCCTCCTGTTCGTCCTCTCATCCAATTCATCTTCATGTTTTTCCTTCAATTTCTCAATTCTTTTTCTCCTACTCCTTCCAAAAACCTCACAAAAGCAATACAAATTTATGGTAAAAGTATGAATATACCCACCTACCCATACTTATTAAAAACTTTTCAAGAAAACCGGAAACACAGGTGTAAATTTTCGGGGCCTTGGTTCCTCTGAAGTTATCATTTTCTTATGACACAACAACCTTTGGCTTACCCGAGAAGTTTTTCTCTCTCTTTTGTTGTACAAACAGAAATAATTTTTTAACAGTTAAAACATGAATGCATTTATAAAATAGAGGGCAAAACCTAGCCTCAAAAAAGCTACAACTAGTACAAGAGGAAAGAGTAAAAGAAAATGAAGATGTAATAAATATAAAATATTACAAAATTACAAAAGACGGATCACCCTCTGAACACCCCTTCATCAACTGATGTTATCTACATACAAGTAAATAATACGATGTTGGCAAAACTATTTCTAAGTTGCTTAGGCCTAAATGCAGATGTGTATATATGTATATATATATATATTAAATAAATAAATTCGGAAAACCCCACTTTCTTTTGAGATTCAAAAAATGTAAAAGGAACGATGACTTCATTTAACTAGTTTGTGGATCCAGGCTGGCATTAAGGGGGAGGCGGACACGGCAAAAGTAAGAGGGGTCACATGCTGTGCCACATTTTCCCTGCTGCCCCTTGGCATCCAATACCACCCAACAAAGGCAGGGCGTAACTTTTAAGGGAAGATACAAAACTGCTTCTAAGTATGCTTAGGCCTAAATGCAGATGATGCCCAGTGCCATTTGCTAGCCCGGTGATAACCCGGTGGGAACCCGGTGGGAACCCGGTGGGAACCCAGTGGGAACCCGGTGGGAACCCGGGCTAAAAAGAGCGCACTATACGACAACAACCTTGGTCAAGGCTATTCAGAGCCAGATGTAGTAGTGGAAGTACGAACACATCCGTCCATCTGGTAGCTTGATTATTGTGGTTATTTGCTTGTGCTAAATGTGCTTCCTTTTGTCAAAGGAAAGCGAGGATACGTTTTTTTTCTGTTTAGGCCCTAGTGTTTACATTACAGGAAACAGTTTCCAGTGGCAGATCCATAAAAGTTTAAGCCTAATTTATGGACATACAGTAATTATGTTTCATTCCACGGTTTCTAGTGGCAGATCCAAAGGCTTCTGCCCACCTCCACAAAATGAGAGTGAGAAGAAAAAACGCGCACAATTCGCGAATGTAGCGCTGGGAGCTGGGGATAAAAATTTCCGCTCACGGGCAAAAGAGAAACTAATATAGGCCATACAAAAGTACATGCAAGTGATGAGGAAGGGGCCACTTGTCCGATTTTGCCAAGTATTCAGAGATTTCGGCATTTAGGAAAACAGATCAACAGCATAGGCCTCTACTTTGGGAAAAGCTCAATATTCCGACAGCACATTATTTTGTCTGACAAAACTTAAATGTATCAGCAATACACCTGACAAATTAAGGTCAGACTGCATATTGTTCTGACAGCTCATTAATCCGACAGCCCACTTTTCCGCCGGCAAATTGTTTTAACAGCTAATTTCATTCTAATGTTTCAGCTTAGTGCAAAAAAGTATGTTGTTTCGACGGCCAAATTCCTCGTATTCATGTGAAAAACATTGTTATTGGTATCATTTATAAATCTCCTTATATTAAAAATATAAATGTTTTTTGTTGATACTTTTGACAACATCGTGATATGGCCAATATAAATAGGAAGAATAAAATGTCGAGTGGGTGATTTTAACAGATCTCTTTAAAAACGTTGGCAGAACAGCTTCTATCAGTATGCTTACTCTCTTTGAATCAAGATATAGTACAACATCAGTAATGTTGGCAAAACTGCTTCTATGAGTACGCTTACTCTTTGAATCAAGATATACATTAAAGGGAAGGTACAACATTGGTAATGTTGGCAAAACTGCTTCTATGAGTACGCTTACTCTTTGAATCAAGATATACATTAAAGGGAGGGTACAACATTGGTAATGTTGGCTAAACTGCTTCTATGAGTATGCTTACTCTCTTTGAATCAAGATATACATTGAAGGGAAGGTACAACATTGGTAATGTTGGCAAAACTGCTTCTATGAGTACGCTTACTCTTTGAATCAAGATATACATTGAAGGGAAGGTACAACATTGGTAATGTTGGCTAAACTGCTTCTATGAGTATGCTTACTCTCTTTGATCAAAATAAATACATTAAACAACCAACCAGTGAAAGTTTCAGCTTATAAATAACGTTGTTTCATTCACAAGGAAATAGCTCAAATGATTTTAGATTCTTCTGTAGGAAAGTACTAAATTTGCGCTGGAAATAATTTACAATAATTCACTTTTTTTTTAAAGGCGGCACTTTAGACAAAATCATTTCTAGGGAAGTTTGATACCATCAAGAACTACACACCAATTATGTTTAAGGTTAATAATTGATCATCATACCGCCAACAATTTAATCACAAAACTCGTTTCAATTACTTTCCTTGGATAGGTTATGCTCCTGTGACAGGAATGTGTGACATGAGACGGAGTTGTGCTCTTGCCAGAGATGAGGGTCTACTGTCCTCCTTTGTAGTGGCCCATGAGGCTGGACATGTGTAAGTAATCCCAAATACTTGTAGCATGGACAATTTTAAGCCAGGAGACACTTTGGATAAAATGTCTATAAATGCATCCATACTTTATGAAGAGTTAAGTACAGAAACCAACTATGAAAGTTTATACTTATTTCATTGGGCCATTGTCAAGAATTTAGGGAAAATTCATTCGGATGATTTGTATTTAATACTAAAATGGAATTTTCCTTAAGTCGAAAAATAATTTGATTAATTTACTAAAACAAAAGAACCTGAGATATATAAATAAGGAATGAGTGAAATTGTGTTTAGATTTCCTATTAATTTTAACATGGAATTTAGACTTGCTGGAAAACAGACAGATTTTTTTTTTACAGGCAAATTTGTTCCTGTTCTGTACGTGACTATTTTATGTTTGTATTTTTGTATGTAGATTTGGTATGGAACATGATGGCACAGGAAACAGATGTACGGAGGAGCCCTATAACGGTTCAATCATGGCTCCTGTCGTCATCTCAACATATATAAGTCACTTCTGGTCAGACTGCAGTAATGAAGAACTTCACCGATACCTAGGGTGAGATTTGTTTTTCTTGAGTGTCGAGGACAGTGGCATTAGGAAGGAGGGGAGGTCGGAAGGGTGATGGGGCCCGGGGGGGGGGGGGTTGAAATGTTTTTGAAATGGCTCTGCGAAATATTTCCGATTTTACAGAGGGCCAGGAATTTCATTCTTGTAGAGGAAAGGCAACTTCCATTAGAATATCAGAAAAAGTGTCTATGGGAACATTTGAAAGATTCACCAAGGCCAAGACCAGGGCAGCGGAGGCGATGGCCTCACAATGTGCACACAGCAGATAATTTTTCTAGTGATATGTTAGTAAATATTGTCCTGTTTTTCTGCATTGTAGAAGTTACACATGTCTTGAGGACACACCCTTTGAGAATACTGGACTCCCAGAGTTGGACGGCTATCCCGGGGAATGGTACAGCATGGTTGACCAGTGTAGATTTGACTTCGGCGACGGCTTTGAGCTATGTGGAAATGTAAGTATATGCCGTGTTATTACATTCACTCAAACTCACTTAAATTAGCAAACCAATAACGTGAATGTTTTCTTCTTTCTTTATAGTCTAAATTGCATGTCATTACCATTTAGACTTCGAATATCTTTTAAATTTGTATTATTAATTGTTTATTGAAAATACTGTTTATCACCACAAGCGGCAGAATTACAAAAAGCAGTTACAATAGGTATTCACATGTAGGGAAATATACTTAAAAAGCACTATTTAAAAGGTCAAATTTAAAAAAAATAATTGTAGAAAAGTAATTTAAATACAAATTTTATACAATGGGGAGGATTGGGTAAGGTCTGGGAGAGGAGTGGCCAGTTGGTGAAGGGATGGTTTGTTGGGGAGCGGGATGGGGGTATTGAAGGTGGAGTCAAGGGATAAGAGGGCAGTTTGTTTTGTTTTTGCTGGATGGGGTATGAAATGATATAAGGGATGGGAGACTGGGTGAGAGAGGGAGGGAAGGATGGGTGGTATGCACACATACAAATTCCCACAAAATTATTTGTTACCTTTTTTTGCCTTTGAGAAAGAACCTGCTAGGTTCTAAACGTAAGGACATTAACAATTGAAGTAAATTAACAACATGAAATGGAAACATTTCTACCTCAGCACAGTACAGTTTGGATTACTAAATTGGCAACAGGTGGTTATCAAAAACAATGACAATTTCACCGATATGTGAAAAGGTGGGACCGAAACCAACAGGTGGATTAACAATGGCTCAGGTCATGGGGGTGGGGAAAGGGAACCACCTGCTCCAGTGATGTCATGTATAGGCTTTTGTTGAAATATGATTATTTATTAACCTACATTTTACCAACTAGTGCCAAGCCCAATGATGTCATTAATAAGTTTCTTATTGTAACATGATTCTTGTTTATTGACATGTACATGATACATGCTAGTATATGTACCTCTTTATTTAGTTACAGAGTTCGTTTTCAATGATCCTTTTCAAGGAATGATTGCATAGTGTTTTTATAAAGTCACAACTTCACATGTCAATTATCACAAACCCTTAGCTCATATTTACATTTGTGACATACATCTTGAAACTAAATCTATCGCAGACCCTCATGCAACAATCTTCAAATACCAAACATTCTTTTAAAAAAGTCACCTATTCTGCAAGAAGTACACATGCATGCACCATATGGAAATTATGTTAAAAGGGTGTACACTTTTGTCGATTTATCCACTGAAAAATTGAATTTAAACAATTGTTTTCATGAAATAGAGAGCTTGCATTCACAACCATGGTTGGTGACAAACAGCGAGAATGCACGGAACACAATTTTGAGTACACAAGCCAATGACGGACTTTCTCTGATCTCTTCATAGGAATCCTCTCTTATAAGAAAATGTTAAGGTCTGAAAACAAGTTTTCATGCATTTTATGGTTTTCTGAACTGCTGCCTGTCCGTTTGTCCTCCCCATTTTAACAAAATTTGTATTTTCAAGTCACATGTCATTATCTTACAATTTAAAATCACTACACAGTATTGGTAATCTTATGATATTCTTATGACAAATGTTACATATGTTCCCAATCTAAAATATTTCAAAATATGAACTTGGTGTAAAGTTGATGATCAAATATCTCTTTATATGTTTCTGTCAAGAGGTGCTACCGTTTTAGTAAAAGTATTCCCTGACTGAATTTTAAAGTTTGTGAGACAAAAATTTCACACTAGAATGAATGCAAAACATCCGAATACATTTTCACTATTTTGTCATTAGCGACTCTTGTGAAATAAGCTGATACTTTCACAGTTAGATTTCTATATTTATTCTTGTAAGTATTGATGCAATTTACAGACATTTTACCAAAAGTGTAATTGCCTTTAAATTGTGCATGGGTCAATAAAGATCACTCACAATTTGCAATTTCTGATATCATTAACAGAAACACAACTGGTAACTCATTCAACACCTGCTTTATGAGTTTGTTTTTATCAGGGATGTCTTCCTTAACAATGTATGACATCTTGTTTATACTTTCCTGTTGGGATGGTACTTCATCCAAGCTGTCCTGTTGTCAAGTATTTTTTTTTCATGAATAAGAGTAGGAGTACAGAAAATGTACACTAGTACAAGTCAAGCACTCCAACAGAAACATGTACTCAAGTACGAGTATGAGCACTATCACATATTTTTTTTTATTAGTACGAGTACGGGTACTATCAAGTACGAGTACTATCAAGTACGAGTACTATCAAGTACGAGTACTATCAAGTACGAGTACTATCAAGTACGAGTACTATCAAGTACGAGTACTATCAAGTACGAGTACTATCAAGTACTACCACTCCAAGTATGTACTACCACAAGAAGTCCACACAGCCTTTACACTATTGATAATCTCAAATTTAATGAATTATTAGTTTTTACATGAAATGCACTCGATATCAAGGTGACGATGGATAAAACCTTGAAATCTTTCAGTCCGAGTTGCTATCATTCAAATCATAATCAGTTAAAGAAAACAAAAAACTGAATTTTTGTTTTCCAGAGACATAAGTTCCACATTAAAATGAATATTTAATATCTGAATGCATAATTTCCACTATTTTCTACTTAATAACAAAATAAGCTGAAACTTTCACAGGTTGGTTTCTGTACGTATAGTATGGATGCATTTACAGACATTTTGCCAAAAGTGTCTACTTGGAAAATATAAAATGCTGTACATCATTTCATTCATAAATCATTTTTATTGAGGTCTCTATATGAGGTCATGTTCATTCTGCCCTGTGGGGATGTACCACCAAGCAAGATGTCACAACAATTCTATGTTGCGTTTTGAAATGCTTGCTGGTTTTTCAGAGAACAAAATGCCCTATGGCCTTCCGAAGAACAAAGAGTACAGTGTTACAATAAACAGTGTTTTGAAATGATGTCATTTGCTGGAAGTAGAAGTTTATCAGAGAACAAGTTGCCTATGGCCTTCAAAGATAGTTTGAAAAAAATCTCAGAATGCATAATGGTTGATTGATTGATGACTGCACACATAAACATTTTATTTTGATGGAAAGTTTCTTCACCTAACTATTTCGAAGAAAAAACCATTACATACCTGTACCTGTCAGGACAAGGCATTTTTAGATACGGATCATTTATTCAGTATATTATCCCACCTGTGTTAGTCATATTTCCAATTTCCATTCTTTATGTAACCTAATTACTGGACTTACCCTTCAAGGAAATAATTCTTGGTTTCGATCTCATGAGTTTATGTAGGACCACACAGTCACGCACCGTAATTGTGGGGACATTTACATGCTCTGAGATACAGTTGTGGGGACAAAAAACAACCAAAAATGCTATGGGGACATGAAAATGTCCCCACAGATACGACGGTCTTGCCGTCCCTTTTGTTATCTGTCCCCACAACCTTGCCAGTGCCTACCCACTCCTTCCTTTACCTAGTACTTTATACACACATGAGTCCTTGAGTGTAAATTTTAGTAGCCTATACTACTCTTGTATCATATTTGTGATAGGACTGGTACAACATTGGCAATGTTGGCAAAATTACTTCTATTAGGCCAAAGAAAAGTCTCTAGTTTCTGGTCATTTGTTAGCTTCAAAAATGGTGCAATGACACTTTTTAGGTATTTTTTTTTGCCAACCAGTGAAATACATGTACGTGATATAATGTATTATGCGGTTATTGGAACTAGACCAAATTTCCCATACACAAAGTATGGCTAAAAGAAGCCTCACAAATCGGGCAAACGTTCATATCCCTATGTGAAAAAGTTGTTTAAAACACAGCACGGCAGAATTCCAATTGATCCAGCAATTTTGGCTGCAAATGGACGTCGTTTCATAGCAGCAACAACAAAAAAAGAAAACTAAAAATGCCAATTCAAGACGATGCGCATGGAGACCAGAAACCAGGGAGTCTTTTTGGTCTAAAACCTTATGCTGGCTTTCACACCTAAAATACTATGATTTCTAAAATATGGCACTTATAGTAAGCATTAGTAAACCACTTGCATGTGTCCACAGTTAATTTTCTTTTAACTAGCAGAAAGACTCCATTGGCGGATCCAGGGGGGGATGGAGCTAAGGGGGCTGTAGCCCCCCTAAAATCGTTAAAAAAATATATAAAAAAATTTTAAAGGAGAAAAAGAGAGAAAAATGTTCTGGATCCGCCCATGGACTCATAACTTGCTCCCACAATATACATTTCAGAAACAGGTATGTTTGTATTTCCAAATTCTGTACAAAAAGAGCATTCTGATGGAACCCAACACTTGGGGTGCACTTTACAATCTGTGAAAGTTTGTTAGTCATATTTTGTAATTATTTCATAAGTTTTGACTTTGTAAGTTCATGCAAGAAAATAACATGGTTTGTCTTTACACTCGGTTCATGGGAACAGATCACTCTTCAAAAGTTCTCATGACAAACGGCCAAACCCCTGCATACACATATGCACAGGCCTTTTTATGTTTATTAGTATAGGGATCAAAGTGGAGAGGTCATGACCCCAAATGTCATTAACTTTATGATTCTTTAATCAAGAACCAACAGAAATCAATTGGCTGTTTTTGCTATACAAGTTGCCAAAATAAACCTTGCCTTAAATTTCAGTTTAAAATAATAAATAACGTAGGCCTTTATGTCAATAAGCAAAACAAAAACAACATCAGGAATACAAACAAGCTTAGTGAATTCTGTGGTTAAAAGGTGGGATCCGAAGCCCACATCCAGGGTAGTTAAAAAGAGGCTGAGAAAACAAAATGGCCCAATGTGGGATAATAATTATATTCATGCACTTTAAGTATGACAAACACAGTTTAAAACCCTAACTCCCTAGACAACGAAGGCAGTTGGAGGATTTTGAAGGATTTTTATTGTTCAGTAACAATGCTTAGGGAGTTAGGGCTAAAAGGGACAATATCGTTACGATCAACAGGGCATTGAATCAAAGTGCCAGTTTTAGATAAAGTCAGTGACTGAAAATGATAGTCCACATAGTAAAGTCATATGAGCCAGTAATTTTCAGTCACTGGGTTCATCTTAAACTAGGACACCGATTCCATGCCCTGTGGAAAGTCTGCTCTGATAGTGACAATACTGGCCCCTAATATTTTAACAAACATTTCTGCAAAATCAGCAAATTAGTTAAAAACTGTTTTGACAGCTGGTACATTTCCAATAGTAAGGTTAAACAAATATCATTATCATAATCATATCATTATCATAATCATATCATTATCATTATCATAATATCATTATCATTCAATTATTATTGATTTTACTAATCTAAGTTTTTTAATTGGAAAGCCTTGCAAAAACATTGTGGAGTTTATAAGTCATGCAATAGTGTGCAAAACCATTCACAATTGTTACAGAAAACACATTGCCATCTGGAAAACTTGTGCAGATTTTGTGTTTGTTCTGAAACGATTGAGTGGAATCTAGGTTAACATCAAGTTAGCTTTTGGATATTATTTCTGTTATTTTGTAATCGTGTATTTACCCCTCTTTGCCCTCTGTGACATCAAATTCAAATCAATCATAAGATTTTTTTAAATATTCTGCTTAACTGTACTATATTTGAAGCAAATCTTTTACCAGAAATACATGTAGGACGCTTAATTTTTAACCTAGTAAAAGGCTGTTTTTTTTCCCGTTTCTTTTTTTGTTGTTGTTGGTTGTTGCTGATATTGAACTATTTTCTTCAGCAGTATTTCCATGTTTCTTTCTCTTTAGATATTTCATCCAGCTGATTTAGAAAATGTTATCCTATTTTTTTATATTAAATTGTTGTTTTTTGTTTGTTTGTATGCTTGCTTGCTTGCTTCTGATAAAACAATGAGCACATTCTTTTCAAAATGGCAGAGAACCAAAGACCATGCAGGACAAATGATCAAGTTGATTTTTTTTCACTGAATCAAAATCATACATCAAAACAAGTTTAACTCCTTTTAAAGTCAGTAAAGTAAAGACTGTTTGCGGTGAAAAATTCTCTTGAGTAGTAAATAGCTCTGAAAAGAACTGGTGGTTTACAACTTAGAATCACACTTTGGTAAAATGTTAATGCATTTATACTTTATTATAAGAATCAAGAAAAAACAACCTATAAAACTTTTATTTTACTGTGTTGTCATAGTGAAAATGTATTCATTTTATTTCTGTTCATTCCAAGGTGGAATTTTTGTCTTGGGACGACAGAAATTATTTTTGCAAATTATTTCACTAATTTTACTCAAACGATATAACCTCAGACAGAAATATTTCAAAGGTTATTTGATACCATCATCAACTTTACACTGAGTAAGTTTTATGTGAAATTGTGATCATGTTTTTTAAGAATACCAAGTATGGCCTTTAATGCAGTTTCTTACTACTTGATGTGTTTGTAGATGTTAAATATGGACGTTGGTCTTGCCATTTTATGAAAGAACATATCCCCAATAAAGTTGCTTGTTTCTCCACTCCACACAGCCAACCCACAGACAAGTGCTACGGCTTTTCTGCCGAGTTACTGAAATCATAACCAGCCTGGCCGACACCAGCGCGCCCATCACCCCATCCAAATGCCCTCGCATGAAAAGAGTAAGGTTCAGTGTTACTGGGCCCAATCTCAGAAGGGCTGCTAAGTAGAATTGTTTGCTTTCAGCAGAAATCTGCAACAAAATTGCATCAAAACTTGATAGCTGTGTATAAAACCCGAGAGTATTTTCTTTTTTTTTCTAATAGAAATTTATAAGAAACTTGGTTTGCTATTTTTGGCTGTGCATTTACCACTTGCAGCACAGAGACAACACTGTTGAAATAAATGTCAGAACGTGCTGATGAAGTGGATTAGTGGTCCAATTTGTGGAGATAGCTAGAATCGTGATAGATCCAACATGAGCCAAGAGTTGATTGAGTGATCCTTGCCCCCCTGGTCCGGCAAGGCCAAACTGATAAATTGTAAAAGTGAAAGAAATTGTTTAGTTTAAGGAATGAACAGCACTGCACCGTGGTATACATGTAGGTTTAATATTGTTTGGGAACAGCACACTTAAATTTTTTCAACTTTTGAAAACCTCTGCATTTCTCTCTCTTCTCGGCAAATATTTCTGTTTTATCGCATGATACACTGCATGAAGTCTAAAAAAGAAGCTAAGCTAAAAAAAATACCAATAATAATAATAATAATAATATGGACTTATATAACGCACGTATTCACCAAACTGGTGCTCAAGGCGCATTATATTATTACCCCTGCTCATCAGGCTCATAAATCATTCCTGAAACCATCTCAGCTCCCTGGGGAGTATACAGCTCAATTGCTGCCATTACAGTGCATATAGGGCTCATCAAACACAATAACCAACTCTGCCCTCACAGGTACCCATTTACCCCTGGGTGGAGAGAAGCAATTATGGTAAAGTGTCTTGCTCAAGGACACAAGCACCATGGTCGCGGTTGGGATTCGAACCCACATTCTGACGACTCAGCCATCAGAACACAAATCCGATGCACTAAACTACTCGACCATGGCACTCCATATGCTAACATTATGCATATTTCATATACCTACAATACTGCTAAGCAAGTTTTTACCGCTTAGCAGCTTAAAGAAATTGGAGCCGAGACAAAAAATTGTTTTGATTTGTGTTTATGGTTTTGGATACTTTTAATTGTTTTTTGTTTTGTTCAAATTCAAGTTAAAATTCAACTTGAGTTGTGTTTTGTAGATCGTTTTCTGTTTTTCCTGTTTTTTATTTGTTGTGGATTTTGTTTGTGTCTGAAAGGAAATAATTATTCATGTTTGCCTTGCAGTTGCTTACATCTTCCACTTCCTTTGTGCTCAGTGCTTAAATGTAACAATTTTGTAACTCACTTCTAATTATGTAGTGCATGGTTGTACTGAATGGTTGATTGATTTTATTATTTACTAAATGATAAAAATAGTGAAAATTCATTTAACTTTTTCGTATTCATTCCAATGTGGAATTTCTGAAAATTATTTCACTAACTTTACAAAAATGATAGCACCCAAGACAGAAATATTTCCATTTTAACACCAAATCAGTTCTACATAAGTGTGATCATGTTTTTCAATGTTTTTTTTAGCCTTAAAGTCACTTTTTCAATTTTGTTTAAAAAATGACATTACTTGTAGAGTAATATTTTCCTCATTTATTGATTTTGTGCAAATCTCCCTTTGCCTCAAAATTTTCTTGAAAGAAGAGAAGTAGCCACCAAGGAAAGAAAGAAGTAGCCTATATTGTGTCCTAACCTCTAGCTTCTTGTTTGTGGATATGTGGAGAGTCTGTAAATCCTCCAAAATTAAACATTAAACATTCAGGATGTTCAGGGGGCTTTGTCCTATAAACCAAAGAGACACCCAGTGATGTATAAGTTTGGTCATATGCAGTGAGGGGTCATGACACCCCCCCCCCCCCCTCGAAATTCCCTCATCATATTGGCATGCTAGGATGAGAGGAAATCCGGCCTCTCTGGTGACATTGACTACCCACCAAAACTGCTTATTTTAGAGCTTTCATTTTATCTTGTGGGAATTGAAGTTTGCTGTGGTTCACACATCTTTTGTAACCCCTCTCTGCACACCTGTTTTCACCACCGGGGAGGCAAACAATGTTTCAAGGCTTGTTCTGCTTTCGCCATAACCCCTCAAATCTGCAAAAGTAATTTAAATGGATACTTGGTTTAATCTTGAAAAGGATTTGCCCAAACAGTATTTTATTTTTTGCGTAAACATGCATAACCATATCGTTTCGGTTTGCGGTAACCAGCTGGAACTAAAATATTAAATGGATTGGTAGCTTCTAAAACAGTCAGCAGTAGAACACTTGTTTCCCATAACGCCATATAATGAACATGGATATCGTGTCTTGCATTTGACCGTTTGTTGGGATGTTTGATTATTACAATGATTGTGTCTTTGTTCCTTTGTTTCCTTGCTAAGTTGGTTATTTATTTCTCATTGTTTGTTTATGTTTATCTGTGTCTCTGTCTTTATTTGTTTACTTGCTGTGAAACAACCCTAATATTAATGGTGTGGTTTGCACATATTTATTTGTTGTTATAACAATAGTTAATTATAATTATTCGCACTGTGCATGAGCTGTTGAGGGCGCTAGATGTTAGATCACTGTTGATCGATAGGGCAGCGATAGTGCATTGCGTTTTGTGTATTTTTCAGTTGTGTTCTAACACGCAGAATATCTCCAGCGATCATTGTCTGCCAGAAGTGTATGTGTAGTACCATAACACACGCACATAAAGTGTACGCACAGCGCTCACTTGATGCCGGAGTGGCTATCATCAAAACATTGGGTGCAATTTCACCACAAGAGGGCTACGATTTTCACAGAATGAATAGCTTAATAATTATGTTAAATAGGTCGCAGATGGGAGTGAGCGCCACATCATCGCGCGTCATTACGTAAGCACGTGGAGATCCTCAAAACCATCCTCATGGTGTAAAAGGGACAATATTGTCATGATCAACAGGGCATGGAATCAGAGTGCTAGTTTTGGATTAACTAAGTGACTGAAAATAATATCCCACATCATAAGGTCATATTGTCATTGCTGCTGCATGAGTCAGTAATTTTCAGTCACTGTGTTCATCTTAAACTAGAACAACAATTCCATGCCCTGTTGTAAGTCTGCTCTGATCGTGGTGATATTGTCCCTTTAATGTGTCAGCACGTGCCTCACGCACCAATATCAGCGTGTTTTGTTCTCTGTAGAGAATCCCAGAGAATTCAGTTAAATTTAGATGTGGAGAAATAAGACATTAGGACATTCAATGATATTCTTGTTTCTTTTCATGACAGCAAGAAGAGAATTGCAATCAGCTGTGGTGTACCGACCCATGGACTCCTCAATATTGCCGTACCAAGAAGGGACCAGCCCTTGATGGGTCCTTCTGCGGATTAGATAAGGTACGACAGATATCAATTTGACAGATGGACACAGGGGCAATGGTGACAATTATTTAGTCTCAGGATTGGTGGGGTCGGTACGGGGAAGGACCTTCCCTGAATTATTTTTTTAAGATTTTTTAAAATTTGTTTCATTTCTAAGTATGTTTTGTGATACACTTCCAGAGTGTTGGTCTATGGAAACAAGATTTAACCCTAACCTTCCTAAATCCTCCAAAATCCTCTTTGCTAAAGTGAAGGATTTTGAAGGATTGAGGTTACATGCTACATGCTCTTTGCTAAAGTGAAGGATTTCGGAGGATTGAGGTTATTAGGCATATTTGCCTTTCCATGGTACATGTACATCCATGTTTGTTGTAGTGATTGCAAGTCAGTGCATGGGTCAGTGGACACTGTTTATTGCTCCATGCATGCAGGGAGGGTCCCTGGCCATGTACATGTATCACAGATTAGAAACACATGTGTGCATACATGTTATGTGCTTGATTTACTACTGAATGATTTTAGAGGATTCAGGTTATGTGTAAGCAAATGGGCCTAGGGAGTTAGGAAGGATTCAGGTTATGTGTAAGCAAATGGGCCTAGCTAGTTAGGAAGGATTCAGGTTATGTGTAAGCAAATGGGCCTAGAGAGTTAGGAAGGATTCAGGTTATGTATAAGCAAATGGGCCTAGAGAGTTAGGGAGGATTCAGGTTATGTGTAAGCAAATGGGCCTAGAGAGTTAGGGAGGATTCAGGTTATGTGTAAGCAAATGGGCCTAGGGAGTTAGGAAGGATTCAGGTTATGTGTAAGCAAATGGGCCTAGGGAGTTAGGAAGGATTCAGGTTATGTGTAAGCAAATGGGCCTAGGGAGTTAGGAAGGATTCAGGTTATGTGTAAGCAAATGGGCCTAGGTAGTTAGGAAGGATTCAGGTTATGTGTAAGCAAATGGGCCTAGAGAGTTAGGAAGGATTCAGGTTATGTGTAAGCAAATGGGCCTAGGGAGTTAGGAAGGATTCAGGTTATGTGTAAGCAAATGGGCCTAGGGAGTTAGGAAGGATTCAGGTTATGTGTAAGCAAATGGGCCTAGGGAATTAGGAAGGATTCAGGTTATGTGTAAGCAAATGGGCCTAGGGAGTTAGGAAGGATTCAGGTTATGTGTAAGCAAATGGGCCTAGAGAGTTAGGAAGGATTCAGGTTATGTGTAAGCAAATGGGCCTAGAGAGTTAGGAAGGATTCAGGTTATGTGTAAGCAAATGGGCCTAGGGAGTTAGGAAGGATTCAGGTTATGTGTAAGCAAATGGGCGTAGGGAGTTAGGAAGGATTCAGGTTATGTGTAAGCAAATGGGCCTAGAGAGTTAGGGTTTTAAGGAAGAAAACAAATTAAGACTTTAATATGCTAACAATGGGCTGGGGTTTCCAATTGTCTGTAATAAATAATTCAATGGATGACTGGAAGAGTATAACCATATGTGTACTATAAATAAGTTTTTAAGGGGGTGGCTAATTATTGGGGTACATTGCCATTACCATCCTCCCTTCATAAATATTCTGGGGGTAAACCATGTCCCCCTGAGAATTAATGCTGCCTGTGAAGTGGGGCTTTGAAGGCAAATAGTTGCAGGCCTGTAGGCTTGTGGGGGGGATGTGATTATAATTATCCTTAGTAAAATTTTGTCTGGGTTTTTGCACCTCCAGAGAGGAGACATCTCTTTATAGTTATTTGTAGAATTAGTAAAATTCAGAAATGAATTCCATTTTTTCCCCCAGTGGTGCTTACAAGGTAGATGTATTTACAAAGACATAGGGAGACAGAATGGAGGATGGAGTAAATGGACCTCATGGAGTGATTGCTCATACCCATGTGATGTTGGTATAAAAATCAGACACAGGACATGTGATAACCCAGCGTAAGTGTATCCAATGTATTTTATAAGAACTATATAAATACCTTCTTACACAGTGGGTGTAAACAATTGAAAAAATTATCAACAACCTTACTTGGTTTTTAAGCCACTATACACTTATATTATACAGTGAAATACATAATACATGTATACGTGGTTATTGGAACCAGACCAAATTTCCCATACACAAAGTATGTTGGCTAACACTAACAGAGGCCACACAAATTGGGCAACATTCATACATCTATGTGAAAAAGTCGTTTAAAACAGTGAGGCATAATTCCAACCAATCCAGCAATTTTGGCTGCAATTGGACATCGTTTCATAGCAAAAACAAAACTAAAAATGACAGTGCGCTGGCCTTATGGTAAAATGTCTGAAAAATATGCATCCATGCTTTTTACGAATTAAGATAAATGTAAAATAAAACTGAAAGTTTCAGCTTATTTCATTGTGTCATTGATGAGAAATAGTGAAGTGCATTTAGACTGCCCTCATAGATCACCCACTTATTCACTGGGAATGAATTCTTTCTATTTTGAAGGCCATCCCATGGAGGCAAAGATTGCAAGGGAGATTCCTACGAGTACCGTCTGTGTAATACCAGGGTAACTAACAAAAATCAAATTTTTGAAATATTAAGTGTTGTCATGGTGACCAACTTTCAGAAATAAAGTTTTTGAATCAACGTGACGTCAGGCGAGGGAAGTTAAATTTGTTGTTATGTAGGTTTTTAAGGGGTGCTATGGCTGAATGTCGTCAGAAAGTGGGTTAGAATCCTGACCCCAGGATGTGTCCTTGAGCAAGACACTTCACTGTAATTGCTTCTCTCAAGAGTATAAATATGTACTGGCAATAGCTGGGGAAGTAATCTGCAATTGACTGGCATCCCATCTAGGGGGAAAGCCAACTGGGGGTTGAGCCACCTTTGCATGGGACAGACTACTTTTTTACTAGGCATTTGGCCAAATTTCTTTTTCATTTTAAAACTTCAGTTTCAGCTGCCAGAAACTTGCTTTCCTACTCAATTTTCTAGAACTGCTAACGTACAGCATTAGAGACTGTCAGGATTTGAAACTTAATAATTCCACATTTCAAAATGTCACATTCAAATGAACAACATTTGCATATTCCCATATTCATGTATTCCATATTTGCATAACATTCATATTAGCCATGTGTCGGTGACTGGGAAGACAGACGTGCCAAGCAGTGTAATGACAATCTCTCCAGCTTCAGTCACAAAGGGACAACACACACATGGATCCCATATGAAAACAGAAATAGTAAGTATTTTGGGGTACAGATCTGGTTTGATACGCCCACAATATCAGCAATGAGCAAGTTCAGTATCTCAAATATAATATTGAATTTCTATAATTCTTAATGATAAATACCATATGATTGGCTCACAATTTTACTCTTTCGGTTGTCATAGAAACTCTACAGTGTAGACTAACTTGCATGTCTGAGAGGACAAAAGATGTATATGTGACAGAATACAATGTGACAGATGGGACACCTTGTTCCTATGATGACCACCATAGCATCTGCGTACAAGGCCAATGCTTGGTATGTATAAATATATTTACAAATTTGATGCATCTTGCCTTTCAAGGTAGAAGCAAGTGAAATACTGACCAACATTACCCACAAGAAGTGTGCCATGACCTAATCCATGGCATTGTACTCCAAGAACAATGGATCTGGGCCATTCATTACACAAACTGGCAGGCATGGTCTCAGAAGAAGCAGTACATTCCGGGGATTTGCAGTTCACAAATACAAATGGTATTGGGGGAAAAATAAGTTGTGAAAAAAACTTGACAAGTCATCATTTTACGTCCGACTACAGAAACTTGGATGCGACAAGGTTATCGACTCGACCACAGAAGAAGATAAATGTGGGATGTGCGAGGGAGACAACAGCCAATGCAATGTGGTCCAGAAAGATTTTGTCAGCATACCGAAAAAAAGTAAGACATGTTTTTAATCCTTTTGGTTTTAAACGTGAAAGGTGATTATTCACAGTTCTCTCGCTGTTGCTGCTGCTGTTGTATGGCCTTCATTTTGATGTTCAAGTTCAGTGGGGATTGGGGGATGTGTACAGGTATGTTGCTGTTGAAGGGTGGGGGGAGGGGGGGCGGGCGCCACACAAATTGTCGCTTATAGCTAAAATATAGCACCAGGCCTGTGATTTTTCAGGATTTTTCCTGATATCAGGATTTTTTACAAATTTTCCATGAGGTTCAAAGGGGGTTTGTCCTCTAGACCAAAGGGAGACCCAGGCCTGCTACCCATTTTTCAGGATGTTTTACTTTTGTCAATCACACCCCTGTTGTGATTTGTCTAATGATTTGATGTCAATCCTGACAGAGTACCAACAGATCAGCATCCTTCCTGCCGGTTCGCGCTACATCAACGTCAGGCAAAACACACACACGGAGAGCTTTATTGGTGAGTTTAGGAGTACAAATATTCAAGACCCGTTTTCTGCTTGCATTTTCTTTTCATTGGTAAATTTCCATTTTATTGGGAAAAAATAATAAATTGCTTTCAAATGAGATATTGAACACAATTGACTGAAGAATTTCCTAAACAGTCTATGCGTGCCCCTATTATTTGACGAGTCATGAATTTATCACACTTTAATTTTTTTTTTTTTTTATTAATTTTTTTTCCATCCATGCTCGGTTAATTATGTTAAAAAATGTATAAGAAAGTAATGTATTTCCTTTCCAAAAAATATAAGTATTTCCTTTAATTATATTTGTGTAAAAATGGTCCTAATAAAAAATGGTTTATCGTTTAATTTTTTTTTCTTTTTCAGCTTTGCGACTTACGGCAGAGAAGGACTACATACTAAATGCACGTAGCACCCAGTCTGGACCACACTCCTTCATTGGGGGTGGAGCTAGATTTGTATACTCCCCCGATGAGGAAAGACTTTTTTCAGTTGGACCACTGCACTTTGATGTGGATCTTCTGGTAAATGGAAATATCTCTAAAGATATATCCCTCCCTCCCCCCAAAACAACAACAAACAAACTATCACAGAAGACACTTATATAAGATATGATTTTCAATATGAATTTGTCATATGGTGTGTACAATGAATAAGGTCATAATTTGTTGTTGGTTGCTTCTTGTAAAAAAAATTAAATACTGCTAAATTCTTTTGTCTGCATTGTGAGTTAATTTTCAAAATGTTCTTAACAAAATCCAGCCATCAGCATTGTTTTGTTCTTTTCGTAAAAAAATAATTATCCGAGGTGGGTTTGAATATGCAAACGGTTTTCTTGTGAAGGAATTTGAAATCTAATGGGGCATTTTGATCTCACCTCGGCAGGTTTTCGGGAACACAGGTGACAAGCCAATCAACATAACCTACAGCTATTACACCCAGATATTATCAGAAAGTACTACTGCAGTACAAGATGTTCCACATGTTGGCCCGGAGACGGCCACTGAGAAACCAGAGCTCTCCATTGTCCAGTCACCAGATGAGTACATTTGGCAGGATTTGGGTTGGACACCTTGCACAAAGACTTGTGGTGTGGGTAAGTTTAACACTTTTTAGTTTTCTGGATTTAAACAAGATTTACAATTTTTATTTGTTTATTTAAAAAAAAAATTTTTTATTCCTTGCAAGATATAACCAATCTCACCCCTATGTCTCAAAGCCAGAAAACAGTTGAGTGATACGAATTGGCATCAAATGTGGAGTTGAGGTTGCACTATAATAAACATATTTGAACCTTTTTAGCATACAATGCAGCACCTTGTACATGTAGGATTTGTATTACAGTGTCACTTTTCACATCTGTGACTTTTAGTTTAACAAAATTGCAAATGCATCAATGCATATCAGAAATATTTCAAGGGATGTTTGATAATATCATCAACTTTATACTATTAAAGTCAGCTCCACAGGATGAGGGAGGTTCGTTTATACAAATGCCGCTTCTGCAATAACACACAACAAACTTGTCCGAGGTCAATCGACCTTTAGAAATAAGAGTCAAGGCGCATTGGCAATCAATGCAATTCCCAACAAACACAGCAATTGCAACAAAATTTTCCAAGGTTGACCAATTTTTTGAAATGACACATCACAATACCATTACTGGCTTCTTAAATTTCAACAGACACAAAATTTGTCCACGATCAATCTATATTTAGAAATGATGCATCTGCATACAACACAATTGACCATTTGATGTTTTTTTAATGCTCTATTCCAGGCTACTCCTTCCACAGTTTCCAGTGCATCCAGAGTAGCGACAACACTCGAGTCAAGAAGACATTCTGCGGACAGGGAAGCTACAATCCCAAGAAGACAAAGAAAGCTTGCAACAAACAGTCCTGTGATGAAATCATGTAAGTCACTTTATTGTACCAATGCTTTTAACTAAACGCTTCTGTATCCACTATCGGAGACAACATTCTTGAGCCGTGTTCGCACTGGACTTTTTTTGGTAAAACTTACCGAGACGATGGGTACTTTTCCCATTTTAAGTCCAGTGCGGACAGCCCGGGACATTTTCCTCTCAGTTACTTTTCCTGAGTCCAGCGGTTACTTCTACTGGCCAACTGCTGCCCAGGAAAACTGACCAGGTAACTTTTCCCGAGACGATAAGTCCAGTGCGGACAGGGCGAGTCAGTAAAAGCGGCTCAGGAAAGCGTACATCCAGCCCGAGCGCAAGGTCGTGCTACACAGGGACACCATGCATGCGCTTTGCATTGTTTCACCGCGCGGTGGGGGCGGGCCGGGTACATTTAATGCATGTGCATGTGTAGCAAGTTTTCTGTGTGTTGTTGTTCCTCTTTTGGTTGCAATCATGGCAGATATTATCATTGATACAGTCGGAAGTTTGATTGGTGCTACCAGTGCATCATTTCCAGATGATAATGAAGGACGTCAACGTCGTGTCTTACGACAAAAGAAAGCACGACAACAGATGTGTCGGCTAAAAATAGCTCTGGGTCAATCGGGTCAACGTAGAAAGGTCACGCAAAGCGCCATCATGAGTCATTATACTGACAGCTCGGTTACTTCTACCACGGTCTCAGTAAAATTTTCCCGTGTCGAAAGTCCAAATGCGGACAGAGGTCACATTTGACCATTTTTCATTTTACCATCGTCTCGGTAAAACCTTCCGAAAAAAAAGTCCAGTGCGAACACGGCTTTAGTGAACTTAATCTTCCGACATTATCTTGTGAAATCTCACTTCAAATAACTTGTTTTCCTTTCTATAAGGTTTAATGTTCTGATGGAAACTGAACAATTTTGAAATCGCCAGTAATGATAAACACAGGCGATGCATCTTTAATAGCTGGCTCTGCTCATGTTTAGAGTTGATTTTCTATTTGACTGTTGCAGTGTTGATGCACAAGATAAAATCAAAACACCCCCAGCAATCACTCAACCGCCTCCAGTGATAACATCAAGGGCACCAGCAACAACCAAAACACAGACAACCACACTTAGTACTACTACCATGCCACTAACAACAAGGGAGAAAACCACAACATTGCCACCTACAACAACACAACGGACAACTCAACCAACAACAACTCAACCAACAACAACTCAACCAACAACAACTCAACCAACAACAACTCAACCAACAACAACTCAACCAACAACAACTCAACCAACAACAACTCAACCAACAACAACTCAACCAACAACAACTCAACCAACAACAACTCAACCAACAACAACTCAACCAACAACAACAACTCAACCAACAACAATGCCTGTTAAAACACCAGAAGCAACCCCTCCTCCCGTGATAATAACTGAACCACCAACGCCAAAACAAGGAAAGAAGAAGCCCGTGTTTAAGTGGCAGATAGATGAGTGGACCCCATGTTCTCATACCTGCGGGACAGAAGGAACCCAGTCACGTGGGGTGCGCTGTATAAAGAAGATCTGGAAGAAGGAATCATCCACAGCGCTTGAGAGATGTTCAGGCGAGAAACCTACCACTAGACAGCCCTGTAATCAGGAGCCATGTCCAGCATTCTGGAGTACTGGCGATTGGTCTAGTGTAAGTATCCATATATTTTTTTCTTTTTCTTGAGAGGGGGGGGGGGGGATGTACATACTTGAGAATGAATGAAATAAGCTCTATGGAGTATGTGTCAAATAGATTCAGTCATGCTGGAATTCAACTCAAAACAATTTGAAAGACCCTAACAACTATTGGTATAAAAACTTAAATGATCCCAGTTTTACATGAAACTTGATACTTTGTGTTAAGTTGATGATGGTATCAAACATCCCTTGAAATATTTCTGTCCGAGGTGCTATCATTTTAGCACATTGATTGAAATTATTTCAAAAATTACTTGTGGTCCTTTGAAGACGTGATTTCCACATTGGAATGAATTTACATAATCCAAGTGCATTTTTTCTTGTTAAAGACACAATGAAATTGAAAATTTCACAGGTTGGTTTCTGGACATACATGTATCTCTTGATTCTTACCCGGTATGTATGAATTTACCAAAAGTGTCAACAACCCTTTTGCAAGTAAACTTCACACATAAATTTGAATTGCCTTTTTTTCATGGCAGTGTACCGTTACCTGTGGAGATGGGTTTAAAAGTCGTGAGGTTATGTGCGGTGCTCCGACAGACACACCCGATGAGTTCCAGTGTTTCGAGGAAAGACCTCCAGATACGAGTACTTGCAACTTAGGAGAATGCCCTGTGGAAGGTAGGCATTAGGCAAAAAAAAGAAAGTCCTTTTTCTGGTCATAGGTCAGCTTCAAAATCTGTCCGGTGATGTGTTTTTTGTTGTTTATTTTTTGTTTTTTAAAACCAAATTTCCCATAAACAGAGTAATAATAATAATAATAATAATGTGTGGACTTATATAGCGCACGTATCCACCAACTAAGTGGTGCTCAAGGCGCATTATATCATTACCCCTGCTCATAAGGCTCATAAGGCTCATAAATCATTCCTGAAACCATCTCAGCTCCCTGGGGAGTATACAGCTCAATTGCTGCCATTACAGCGCATATAGGGCTAATCAACCAACTCTGCCCTCACAGGTACCCATTTAACCCCTGGGTGGAGAGAAGCAATTATGGTTAAGTGTCTTGCTCAAGGACACAAGTGTCACAGCTGGGATTCGAACCCACATTCTGCTGCTAACACCAGAACTTGAGTCCGGTAAGCTAGACCGCTCGGCCACGACACTCCATGATTGCTAAGAGAGGCCTCACAAATTGGGAAAACAATAAAGTCATTGAAAAACATGGTAGAATTCCAATCAATCCAGCAATTTTGGCTGCAATTGGACATCGTTTCAGAGCAAAAAACAAAACAATTAAAAATGCTGACTCACAGGTCTGAGGCGACGTATGCAGAGACCAGAAACTAGAGACTTATTTGGTCTTATGGGGGAGGGATACCCCCAGTCTTGGGGTATCATCCCTGGCATGTATGGCTTCCAACTGGCACCTCCAGAACACAGATATTGACAAGAGACCAACCGCTAACGATAGGTTTGGATAACTTTGTCGTTTGTAGAGCAATAAGACAGTAATCTGGAGGTTGCAGGTTCAAATTTGGCTTCAGTAATAGCTTTTTGTTCACTCTGAAAATTAAACATATTTTAGACAACGGGAAACTTATTTTCAATATTTTTTTCTTTGACAATGCAGAAGATATTTGCGTGCCCATGAAGAGCGTGATATGCGACCTCAGCCAATTCCGTTCCTACTGCATGATGCCCAATTATGCTGACATCTGTTGTACGACATGCGAAGAAGAAGAGAAGAAGCAGAAACCAAAGAAGAAGAAGAAGAAGAAAAATAAACGTGGCCGTGGTCGGATAGGCAGTAGACCTATGTAAGCATCATTTCCAACAAGGAGCCCCAGTTATTGTTTTCAAAATAATTTTATATATCAACCTATTAAAAAAGAGCTTGTGAGAATTTGAAGTCATCATAAATTTCTCAGAACACACCACAGAGCGTGTAGAATTTAAAACTTTTCCAGTGCTCAAGGCACGAATAGACCCTTGCCACCGGTGTCAGTGCTTGAAGACCACTGCTTATGAACCATCCAGGGGACACCGACAAACACCCCCACCCTCTGAATGTCAGGTTAGTGGATCACTGTATGCACTTTGCAAAGCAATCAACATGCTTTAATACCCAAGTGCAAAATTATTCCTGCCGAATGTTCATGTTTCAGATAATGTTACCCAGGAATTTGTTTTTCTATGAAAGGCCATTATTTGTTTAAATTCTCTTCCAAGTGTTTAGCCAACGTAATATTTTTTGGAGTAATTCAGTTCAATGAATTATTATCCAACACTTTTCTATCTCATTAACCCTAACTCCCTAGGCCCATTTGCTTATACATAACCTGAATCCTCCAAAATCCTTCAGTAGTAAAGCAAGCACATGACCTGTATGCACACATGTGTTTATAGTCTGTGATACATGTACATGGCCAGGGACCCTCCCTGCATGCATGGAGCAATAAACAGTGTCCACTGACCCAAGCACTGACCTTGCAATCACTACAACAAACATGGATGTACATGTACCATGGAAAGGCAAGTATGCCTAATAACCTCAATCCTCCAAAATCCTTCACTTTAGCAAAGAGCATGTAGCATGTAACCTCAATCCTTCAAAATCCTTTATTTTAGCAAAGAGGATTTTGGAGGATTTGGGAAGGTTAGGGTTAACCCATAAGTTTATATTTACATATATATATATATAGAGATGTTACTCATGACATCAGGGCAATTCCATGGTTACTTGCGTTACATTATTGAGGTTTTGAGCTCACTCTTAATGCCATAATATAAATTTCACTCATCAGTTTTTTCACAGTAGATGCATTATACTCAGACCTTACTCAGCACAAAATAATAATTTCAGAAATGTTAGATTTGTCATATAAGAGAAAAAGCAAAATTTTATGCATGTTTGAAAAATATAACGCGAGTAACCAGTAAGCTTGGGCGACAACATCGAATATCGCGATACCTTTGTTTTATTCAATTACGATATCAAGAACCTTTTTAACCCTCCTACTATTGCTGCACTTTAGCAGGAAGTTGCAATAAAGGTCAAAACCAGTCAACTGCCCGTTTTGACTGTTGACCCAAATGTGCACATGGAGGCATTTTTTTTACTGGTTTTTACTGTCATTTTGACGACCCTCAATAATACAAGATGATACTTTTACCAGACAAAAATTTGACCAGTGTTTGAGTTTTAAGTGCACTAGATATACCTTGGCAAGTATATCAACATTTTGACTGTTTTTGACCCTTGTAGTAGCAGCAGGAGGGTTAAGTTATCGAGATATCGGAAAATCGTGATAAAAAAAATATATCGCGATAAAATAAAAATCGCCATTGTGAGTCAAGTCAGAAATTCCATGGAAACAAAATTAGAACAGTCCTTTCAGCTTTTGGAAGTGAGAAACAAAAGCAAACTACTTCAGAAGTACATACACGTTCTGCAAATGAATTTGGGATTTATTGTGATACTTGTAGAGTGGTACATGTACATACCTGTGGTTATCGGCTTTAACCCTAACCACCCCAAATCCATCAAAATCCTCCAAGGGGCACTTTTATGGAAACTGGTTCAAAAATTCAGCACTTTTGGAAACTGGTACTTTCACCTCTTCAAATGGGACAAAGTTACTACCTGGCAAGGAGTTCAGGCCATAAGTGCTGAATATGAAAGATCATCGAAAATGCATGGAAAAGGGCATGTTTCCAAAAGTGCACTGATGGATTTTGGAGCATTCTGGAAGGTTTCTAGCCAGATTGCCTAGGTGGTTAGGGTTAAAGCAATCATGCATGAATGAAAAAATAATCGCGATATGGTTGCCGATATATCGTGGATGGAAAAAAAAAAAAACAAGAAGAAAAAAAATCGATATCGCCCAAGCTTAGTAACCAGTTGCCAAAGACGGCAAAAGAATTCATATTGTCAATGGAGTTCATCATAAAATCCTCTATTTTTTGTATTTTTAAGTATTAAGGCACTATAGCCAAAATACAAATTTAAAAAGCTGTACATATAAACATGCACTGTTTATCCTGCCATGTATCCACGATTTCAAGTGTGTCTCTTTTTGTATAAGTAAATTAATTTATAAATAACATTCATTTAAACTTCTCAATTAACATGTGAAGGTTTCATCCAGTAGATGCTAATGTTTTAGTTGAAATAATTTGTTTTCCTTAGATGAAAGCAAATGAGACCATTTTTCACGATTGATATGTATACCAACTTTACACCAAATACATTTTTAGATAATAATTTCATAATCTGGTAATTGTAAGTAGAATTTGAAGCTTTGCATGGTGGACGTAAGGATTACGATGGCACCATGTAAATAATCTAGGATAATTGGTTCTGAGAAGAACATTACTGATGTTCTTTTTATCAAGTTAAAAGTATTGTAGCATGTGCCAATGGTGTACTTTAATGAAATGCAAAATCAGTAGTTTTTAAATAAATAATGCTTCAATTGACAGTTTCTTTGGTCTACAAGCATTTATATAACATAACAGTATATTATTGCTTGCAACCGTATATAATAAAAACATATACACACTATAAAAAAAAATGTTTTTAATAGTTGTGTTTTGTCAGGGAGAAACTTGTGCTACAAATGAGATTTTTAAACATAATGCACAAAGACCACTTCTTGTTAAATCAACTAATGTAATATAGATTTGTCTTACAATTTCTTTTTAAAAGTTGAAACTGTTTAAAGGTATGTCACAATATTGTTGGCAAAATTGCCTTTATACAAGTACACTTACTTTGTTGAATCAAGATTAAGGCCAAAAAAAAAAAGAAAAGTGTTTCTGGTCTCCGAGCGTGTCCCCTCAGACCCGCGCATCAGCATTTTTAATTTTCTTTTTTGCTATGAAATAATGTCCAATTGTCCAAAATTGCTGGATCGATTGGAATTCTGCTTTGCTGTGTTTTAAATGACTTTTTCCCACATATAGGGGTATGAACGTTTGCCTGAGGCCTCTCTTAGTCACAATACTTTGTATATATGAAATGTGGTCCCCACATACACATGTATTTCCCTGTTGGCAAAAAAAAAAGATGCATGCCTAACATTTCAAAACAAATGACATGTGTAAATTTAAGTTTCTTACGAAGAGTCATTAATAAATAAAACATTGAAAATACATTTATTTTTTTTATCAGCAAATGCAAAGTTTGTATCCATTCTAATGTGAAATGTTTGATCTTATTAGTTGGTAAATATTTTTACGACTCACAAAAATTGTAGCACTTTGGCTATCTGGTTATTGTCTATTGAGGGCAGTATTAATTTTTTCAAAAAGTTGCCATCAAGAAACCTTTGAAATTTAAATTCTGTTGAAACAAAAATTTGTATTTTCTTTAATGAAAGATAGGAAGATCTAAATTAAGCAACTGTGTTTCACAATATGAGGAAAACAAAATCAGAGAATTTAACTTTAGTTCAAAAAAGTCTCTGGTTTCAGGTCATAGGTCAGCATCAACAAAATAAAAATAAAAATGCAGACACGCTGAGACCAGAAACCAGAGACTTTTTGGCAATACATCACTTAATAAAATGAAAATATAATTTAAAATCAGTTAATGCACCTATACACTTTGTAATAATCAACAAACCTGTGAATGTTTCAGCTTATTTCATTGTATCATCAACAAAATGAAAATGCTCATTCCAACAAAACGGTGCAAATTGCCAGTTTAACCCTCCTACTTCTGGTACCTTTTTCATACAAGTTGATCCACCATTTGAAACCATTCGCTTTTGTGGTTTTGAATGGTGAAATAACTGTACAGTATTGATTCCCCCAAATGGTTTTGAATGGTACAGTAGGTCAGCTAATACAAAACCTTGTTTGGGTCTTTCCAAATGGTAGTACAGCTAATACAAAACCTTGTTTGGATACTTCTAAGTGGTGAATCAATGGACCCTCTATGCATTTGAATGGATTTGAATGGTAGTAAAGCTTGCTACCAACACTGTTCAAATGGTATCACCATGTGTACAAAACCAATGGGCATTTTGGTAAGTGGAAATTTTGAATGGTTTCAAATGGTCAAACAGTAGGAGGGTTAAAGAGTATTACTCACAAATAGTAGCCACAAGTAGTTAGTGAACACTTCACAACCGCAAGTTATGCAGTGCAAAGGCAATTACTCGCAATTAATTGTGTACGGTTGTCATTTGCAAATAGTTGCAGGTATTCGCACCAGGGCGACCAAGTATACGATTACGATTAGCAACAACTATTCGCGAATACTCAACAACAAAAAATCAAACTATTCAAACAGGCCTACAATTTATAGCTCATGAAGAGTTAGTGTGAGATTTACAGTGACACCAACTACATGTATTAAAGAATCTTTTTTGAGATAGTGTGAGTTCTGATTAACACATTTGAAAAATTTTATTTGAAGGTTTAAAGGATCTATGAAATAGACCGTTTTAACAGTGTAAACAATAAAGTATGCCTATTGGGGAATATGTTTGCCCTTTGTCCATTTTTTCTTCCGTTTTCGTCCGTTTGTACAATTAAAAAAATTAATTCTAAATTTTGGGGGGCACCGCGCTCATCCCATTCCTCATTAACATAAAATCTGTGACGTATACCTGGGGGGTTTTAGCACTAGCCCGTGTTTACGTGGCACTCTGTGTCATGCTTTACTATTGAAGTTTTTAATGTCAACAGTAATAATTAAGTACAGTAATACTTAAGTACAGTAGTACTTAAGTACATGTTTATTACATAAGTCGTGTGTACGCACGTTGCTAGCAGTTCATGACCATTTTATTACCGAATAGCACCACCTCACATGGTGCAAAATTTTAAACATTTTTTTAAATTTAAATAAAATAACACAATCCAGTCAAGACACAAAACAAACTTAAAATTGTTTTTTATTCATATCAACTGATAAAATAACAATAAATAAATTAAGACAAAAACACACTTCATGGACACTTTTTGGAACCAAGAAATAAGTTTTTGTTCTGAATGTGTACGTAGTAATGTTATACAGTCAAGCAATGAGGAGGTGATCACCATAATGGCCATGTCAAAAGCCTGCTGATGGTGATCTATGATGTAGTTAAGTGCATCGGACCTGTGTTCTGATGGCCGAGTTGTCAGAATGTGGGTTCGAATCCTGGCCGCGACCGTGGTGCTTGTGTCCCTGAGCAAGACAATTAACTATAATTGCTTCTCTTCACCCAGGAGTATAAATATAAATGATTGTTTGATCAAGCTCATTGCGCTACATATTTGGCAGCATGGGCTGCATACTCCCCAGGGAATTGAGATTGTTCTAGGAATGATATAACTGGCCCAATGACAGGGGTAATAATGTTCATGCGCCATGAGCATCAAACTTGGCGGATACCGGCGCAATAAGCCTTATTGCTAATAGCAGCTACAAGGAATTGTGGGATGTCTGTGGGCGCAACAGCGTCACTGCGTGCTGCACGGACAAACAAAATATTATTGACGTCACAAAAGCTGCGCCAAACAGATGCCCCTTTTTGTATCCCTGTATGCTTTGCGGCAGTTGCTTCAGTGCTATTAGCGATAAGGCTTATTATAAGTGTCCATTATTATTATTGACCATTGATTACTAAACTAAGAGTTACACACTTGCCTTGATCAAGATACTCTCCTCTGCAGATCTGCCTCTAAGATGAAATAACTTGCTGCCATTTTCAGTTGTTCAGGCTTGGAGTATCTTGGTTGACGCATCTTCTCTAAAGAATATCACAATTGAAATAGACATTTTACTGTTTTATATAAATTAATAAATGTTCTGGATAATCTTTTTTGAAGACTTTCAAAGAACATTATTATTTAAGTTTTTATTTTGTAATGATTTTAAGAGAATAGCAGCCGTCTTAATTTTAAGGGGTTTTTAAAAAAAAATTTGCAACCACTAACCAGTTAAAAAATGATTCTATCGATTTTTTTGGGGTACAGAAAGCGAAGACTATCTTTAAAATCCACTTTTATGATGGTTTTCGGACTTTATTTCCCTTCTAAAAAAATCTTCCCCTTCAGAAAATATAAGGATCCTATTATAGTTGCCACTGGCACTGCACATGTACAATGACTGTGTTGGTGACTAACGGGTGAGTCAACAAGATCAAACTGACATGACTGAGGAAGTCATCGTATACCAAAATGACTTATTTTTCATGAAATAAATATCCTGGAATAATTTGAAATATATGTTCATCATCATCCATATGTTCCCCACCTTACTGGGTAGGTACAATGTAAGATTACATTATTGGTTATATTGAATGAGAAAAAGTGGCGGTCGGATATGACATTCTACCCAAATTGTTGCGCGTGCAAGTTGTTTTTCCATTGACCTCTCTTCATAAAATAATTCAAGATGGCAGTCCTCGTTGAAACCTGCCGATCGTCGTGTATTTCCTTCCTCCATGGTGTAACTAATATTTTTGGGCTGACATGGCTGATATTTCACGAAATATAAATGTAAGTAAAATCACCATTTTTGGGGGCACTGGGATAGTTCAACATTTAAGGAACGGATATGTATCTATTCTAGTGTGTCAAAAATAGTTGCAAATATCTTAATTTGAGCGCTAATAATTTTCAAAATCCTGACTGTTAGCTGCAATGGAACCAACGTGTGGCTAAGGTAAGGATTCAGGTCCAAGTGGGGCAATAGTTTGTGCAGTACGGAATTTAAAGCAGCGTGAAAATCTGGTCATCGCTATCACAGAGATATAGTTGGTTATTTCACACGCGACGTTGTATTTCCTTCCTCCATGCTTATATAACAAAAGAGTTTATTTCTGCCTCAATTTGTCACTCAAAATTATTAATTTTGAAATACTCACCACGTGGCGATAAAACCTCCTTGAATGATTTCCAGTTTCCAACTAGCTAGCTAACAAGTAACATACGACGTACGGCGCATATTCACTTGGAGGCTATAGGACGCGGTACGCGGTGCATTCAACCCACACAGGGGCGTGTTTTCGCGACCCTAACCGGAAACTTGTTTCTGACGTCATATTCTTGACCAGAAACAAGACGGCATAGCTAGCTAGCTACGCGGAAAACGCGAACGTAACCAGAAAATTGTTTTCAGGTTGCGACGTGTTCAATCATCAACGTTTCTCAAAATATACGGTGTAATTCAAATTTTTGCAAAATAGAACTTACTCGTGAGTGCTAGTAATAAACTTGAAAGATATACTGGTATACGAACAATCATTTCATCATGTTTTAACAAATAATTAACAAAACTTTCGTTATTTTTTACAATCCGCCATCATGAAACCAAGCTTAACCGATCACAAACGAGTGCGGCAAAGCCAGGCACTTCGTGTCTGACGTCACCGTGTTTGATCAGGTATTGCGCGGCGCCCAGTTGAGAACCCATTTCTACAGCAGAATCTTACGGAGAGGTTAATAAAATTCAAACAATAAACAGGCATTTTTTGTTGCAAACTGATGTTTTATACCTACCTGTTTACAATTATGAGTGAAATACTGCAAACACTGTGACTCGATATAAGCACGCACACGTGTGCATATTGTTTATATGTTTGCAAATGGGTTCTCAACTGGGCGCCGCGCAACACCAGATCCAACACAGTGACGTCAGACACGAAGTGCCTGACTTATAGCCGCACTCATCACAAACTTCGGTTCACGTTTGGTCAGAACAATGACGTCATCGCAGCACAACCGAACTTGCGAAAACGCTTAACCAATGACCAAAGCCCAAACATGTTTCTGGTTACAGTCGCGAAAACGCGCCCCAGGGGTCCAAACTGAATAAACTCTCAACATAAAATAAAGTTTGTCAATACTACGAAGTATGGCTGTGCCGGGTATCCGGGTATCCGGGTATCCGGATACCCGACCGAAACTGTCATTACCCGGTTCCATTTTTCGGTTCCAAATACCCGTAAACGACTTTTTAAAATTCGGACTTAACATTTGAGCGGAGTGAACAGAAATCTGTCACTCTTGAACAATGTAATGTTTACACTTTTGCAGACAATTATCTTTAAATTCAAGAGATTACACTCCAATAAAGCCTTTGTAGTATTTTACGGACATTTTCATACACTTTTCTCCAACTGTTTGTGATAAATTGTATCGAATCGTTAAGGCTGCGCAGGAGGGATTGTTTGCCTAATTGTTTTAATAAAAACGATACAGTAAAGAAAATATTGATTTAAGTACGGTATCCTCTGTATTATAAAAGTCAATTTGTTACCATTTACAGTACATGTATTTGTACACCACTGGAGGCATGTTTTCAACATGGGTATCCGAAGTTTCATGATTTCGGGTATCCGATTCCAAAAATATCCGAAAACACACACCCCGACAACGAAGCCTCAACAATCGAAACACATATTAAAATGTTGATTTACGCCTATTTTCTTTTAAACATTGTTTCAGGTTGTCCTGGGTCTATGGATATACATAATATAATAACCCCTCCAAAAATAACCAAACAAATAAAATAAATAAATGGTAGGACCTAATTCGGCAAAATCCCCTTCGCTTGATCGATAGCAACATAGGACCATTTTAACGGGATTATTTGTCAAAAATTATAAAAACGGGAATCAAATAATCTCAACACATTGAATAGTCCTAAAATAAAATAAAACCCTTTTTCGAGAAAAAAAAATATGACGCTAGAGCGAAATACGCCCTCTGTTGATTACCACTAAGTACAATCAACATTAGACTGGTCCTCTGTCTTTATCCTATATCAAGGTTATAGATAGGCTCCAGCGTACCATTCAAGCCTGAAGATCTGACGTCACGCTTTGATATAGGATAAAGACAGGAGACCATACCAGTCTCGCTACAAACCAACCTTGGTCACATAATAGAGATCAGTGGGTCATATTGGTAGCAAGCACGCAAGCCTCGAAGAGTGACGTCAGATCTTCAGCACACCGTACGCGTATCCAATGAAACCCCTTGAATGGTACGCCTGGAGCCTGTCTATATCCTTGATATAGGATAAAAGCAGGGGACCAGTCTAGCTACATAAACACTTGAGGGCGCAATATTTTTGAGCGGAGACGAAATTTTAACGTACGTGGGCATGAAAAGTAATTGTTATATTTTTTATGAAGCGAGAGGAAAGTGTACACAACTAAAACCAATAGACTGAAAAAACAGGGAAATAATGCCGCTTAAAAATAGGTAAGATACTTAACTAAAATACAGTATATGAAATTAAACCAATTTGCAAACGTGAAATTAAACAAGTACTAATACTACTATTACTAAGTAGCATTAAACTTATGCCCAGTTTTCGGACACATACAAATGTCATGATCGATGGGCAATAAACCCTTTCACAGGCCAGCCTAAAATCTAAACATGCTTCAATCGTTTTTATTTTCGGCATGTGCATTCTTTGTGGTTTCCATATGAAATAAATTTTTGTTTCATCAAAATCGGATAAACCGTTACGGAGTTATGATTTTTTTAAGATTAAAATATTGTGCCCTTTTTCATTTATTGCCCGTGTATTGTAGCTATGGGGCTAATGGCACATCAATTTTGTTTGGAAGATCCACCGTTGTCTGACTTGGACCGGGAGTCGCCGCCATCTTGGATGTCATGAAACTCATGCAACCAAAACCAAGTGTACAAAATCTGCTTTCGGTCTTTGGCCTGAGCACTTAAACTTCGAAATCTTTTTTTATTTCACAAATATATGAATCAACCTTGGATTTTAATTACTAATATTGAGGGTTTATCTTTTTTGGGGGACCGAAAATCAAACTCAAAGTTTTTGAGATCAAGTTTGAGGCTCAGAAACCACGCGATTTCCGATCGGCAGAGCTGGAGACTGTTTATTATTCATTTATGCAGACAGGCATATGCAAATTATGACGTATACATCAGCAGGACGAATCGCGAAAGCGCATTCTTGGGCAGCCCCCTCTGTGCAATTCTCACCACACGATCGTTTTTATGAATGGGAATTTACGTGCGCATTGTCCGCTGTGTGTCAGAAGCACTGTGCGGCATAAATGCGCCATGTTTTTGACGGGGCAAAATTGTTTGTTTTCGAACACTCATTGCCGTCTGCGACCCAGCGCTCGAACTTCACGCTAGGCAGTTTCACGCAAACCGCCGATGGTGGCGCTATTTTTGATGCCCTTTTTTCTGTCGAAGTTGTGACCCGCCGAATGTTCGTTGACGCGCCCGATAGTACACATGAAAATGCATAGGCGCAATATCGCTAGCGTCTGGTTACGCTTATGAGGCTTCAATGTTTTCCTGGACGTCATTTTTATGAGCACGAAATTATGCAGTCGATAAAAAAAAAATCAGCGACGGGAAACCTTTCGTTATGGAAATACAGGCAACTGAATTTTGGTAAGTTTTTATGATTTTCTTGTCCAACTTTCATGGTAAAATACTAATATAAGGCCATGAGAATGAAATAATAATAATAATAATAATAATGTGAGGACTTATATAGCGCACGTATCCACCAACTAAGTGGTGCTCAAGGCGCATTCTTTTTTACGTGCATTACACAACACACGGGACCTACGGCTTTACGTCCCATCCGAAGGACGAAGCAATTACGGTTAAGTACCTTGCTCAAGGACACAAGTGTCACGACCGGGGCTCGAACCCACACCCTGCTGCTGGCAACACCAGAACTTGAGTTCGGTGCACATAGATTTGCATCCACTGCCCGCATGTCCCGAAAGCTACCGCCTAAATTTTTCATTATTTGCCAAAAAAAATCATTATTTGCACAAAAAAGGTATTTCCACCAAACAAATTTAGTTCCAAATCATCCACATCAGTAAAACGAAGTTTTTACCAAATTTCCACCAGTATGTGCGCTATAAATCATTAGTACATGTACATGTTCTCTTATTTTTACAGTCTTAGTCCCGCGTACGTCGTTCACAAAAAAATGAAAAAAGGTCGCATCGCGGTAAAACTGTATGGTAAACTCCGATCCGCACCTGCAACTGTACCGCCTTCACATGCGCAACACATTCGCTGTTGAGCCTTTCCATTGTATCTTATGCCTGTGTGTGCGGCCTGCACGTATAATGATGCACGTACGTACACAGATTAGAAGAAACATCTTGTGATTGCGCTGTAGTGTTATTAATGATCAATGGAAATAATGAATAATGAAAAAAAGCCTCATGTGTTTTCGAAATTTCCCGGACGCAAATCTATGACTTTCATTCTCTTGGCCTAAGGGTAGTCTACGGATGTTCTAGTGTCGATAAATGGATACTACATGTACACATCGTGGTTATCTTATTTGGTCAGTCGATGCCAACTGTAACGTTGGCACAAAAACAGTGCAACTTGCGCAAAACGACCCGCCGGCAAAAAAAAAAAAAATCACCGCTATCGGCAATTTGACACGCTGAATCGGGGTGTCACGCACGCTGAATCGGGGTGTCACGCATGGGTGGATTTTGGTATTCAATGTGATTTTTTTTGTTATAAAAGGGGGACATGCTATACAGACACTTTGTTAGTAGCGTGGTCGCATGCGACGCGCTATATGTAAAAAAAAAACGGCGAAAAATATGCGTGCAGAGCACAACAAGCCATTTTCAAGAATTTTTTTGGATATCTAAATTTTATTTTTTTAAATATTTTTTTGGATAAAACTATTAAGAAATGTTTTTTCTACAACTCCTCCAAATTTGAAAAGGATGCTACATTTATTTTTTGAGAAATCAAATCTTGAAGTTCGTACCTTGTGCTGAAAATCAATCTTTCCACGCGCAGTCTCAAAAGTGGCACTGAAAAAATGTCCAATATACGAATTTTCAAAGCAAAAGCGCTGGGTGAAGACACTTCCAAATAAGTCAACCTTACACTCAAAAGAAAGCTTATATTCTCCTCTTTCTAATTATGTTACATTCGTAAGTAATACTCCAGTTTAACATTTAAAAAATAAAAAAATAAACATTAAATCTCGCTGAACGGTACATTAGCGAAAGTCGTCACGGTTGCGTTACGTATCAATCTAAAGCAGAATTCTCGCTCTTTCTAAAAATAGCATTCGCAAGACCGTACACAATCGCGCATTTTATCTACAATGCTTTCTAATGACCAAATCCTCATGCAATGAGTGCGAGGTTGTAAATTTTTGCCATGTCTGTTTTCCACCTCGATTATTACTCACAGTTTATTACGCGGGATCACTTGGGCCGCAACCAGACTACTTCTATTGTTATGACTACTTTTTTCGCAGAACAGGTCAAATGAATATCGCTATAACTTAATGGGACCTCGATGTCAAGGTACAACCCACATACTGTCGCAAAGAGCACGAAACGGGCATTCCATTGAGGTACGGGTGAAGGCCGTACCAGTGTTAGATCCAAAATTATTCGGTCTCAAAGTCTTTGTTTTGTTTTAAGACCTAATTAATTTTTTTAAGTATATTTGAAACAGTTTTCTGGCTACAGATCTAATTTTAAGCTTTATTTTGATACCAAGATCGTCAGGATTGATGATTGGAACGCAAAGTCCCTGCCATATAAAAATGGGTCTTACCGCTAATTTTTTTTGGACCATTTTTGAGCGGCGAATTTGACAGGTGATTTTCCGCTTTGGGCCATTTTCAGGCTTCGTTTTCATCTTCAACTCGACGGTAAAATTCGTTCAAAACCTTTTTAAAGTGTGAAACAGTGAAAATGGTTCATGAATCTACTGTGTTATGAGTTGTAGCTTTGTTTTCTAGTGAGGAAAAAAAATTTGAAGTTAGAAATTATCGCTCGTAACGGAGTTTTTTCAGCACTTTTGATGTGAGGGCGCTGTTGCTTTCGTCCTCCCTACTAGTAAGGTGGAGAACATATCATGGATGATTATGGACATATACTTCAAATTATTCCAGGATATTTATTTCATGAAAAATCAGGCATTTTTGGTATACGATGACTCCCTCAGTCATGTCAGTCTGATCTTGTCAACTCACCCATTAGTGACCAACACGGTCATTGTACATGTGCAGTGCCAGTGGCAACTATTAGGATCCTTCTATTTTCTGAAGGGGAGGATTTTTTTAGTAGGGAAATAAAGTCCGAAAACCATCATAAAAGTGGATTTTAAAGATAGTTTTCACTTTCTGTACCCCCAAAATTGGATAGAATCATTTTTAACTGGTTAGTGTTTGCAAAATAATCCCAAAAAACCCTTAAAAAGTGACAGTCGGATACGACATTCTTTCCAAACTTTGGAAACCTTTTCAGAGATCTAATCTGTAAAAATCCATGGCCAACACGGTCATCGTACATACTGAGCTTAGGCAATAGTGATTTTTTTTCATCCACAATATATCGGCATAACGTTAACCCTAACCATCCTCAATCCTCCAAAATCCTCCTTGCAGTTTTGGAGGATTTTGGATAATTGAGGATGAATGGTGATTGAAACACATGAGGATTTTGGAGGATTGAGGATGAATGGTGATTGAAGCATATGAGGATTTTGGAGGATTGAGGATGAATGGTGTTTGAAAAACATGAGGATTTTGGAGGATTGAGGATGAATGGTGTTTGAAAAACATGAGGATTTTGGAGGACTGGTGTGGTAGGAGTTGCTGGAATGTGGTACTATTTAATTTTCATTTTTCTCACTCGGCAAGGTAAGTACTGGTACTCCATCTGTTTCACAGTGCTGTACATGTACATGCAGCCAGTAGTACTAATGCACAGTGGTAGTCTGTCTATGTACTGGTACACTAGGTCACACATGTGTGACCTAGTGTACCAGTACACAGACAGACGTTACACTGTGTACCATTGTTTCAAGAACAAGTCTCCCATTGTTTATAGTTATTACTGGTCATAAACAAGGTACTCCCCTTACTGCACTGTGTCCTGACCTAAGCTCATATTTCACATTGGGTAGTTGTAAAGCTTGTGGACAGTTCCATTTATTGTCGGGTAAGTATTGTATGGGAAAAGTTTCTTTTTTGTGAAATTATGTAATATTATGAATGAAATTTTGCATTGAAATGAAACTTTCAGCCAATGGTAGGTTTTGTTATTATGTAATGTTATGTAATATGCCAGCCAGTTTTCCTATAAATACGAGTGAAAACTGCAACTCGCCCCAGTTCACATTTGAACAACATCAAACCCCGCATCCAGTCGAGCATCCAACCCGAGATCCAACACCACATCCCACCCATCATCCAATCCATCATCCAGCCCAACATCTAAGCCATCATCCAGTCCAGTATCCAACCCATCATCCAACCCAGAAAAAAAACCAAAAACCCCCCCCCCCCCAAAAAAAATCAAAAATCAAAAAAATCCCAACCCCTACCCTATCCTATCCATTACCATTCCCTACCCATCCGTCCCTACCCCACTCCTTTTCCTCAAGGCAATGATTATGATTGCTTGAATACGACTGCAATAACGCATAGTCAATTCAATGGTACATGTATGATCCATTCCCTCCCCCTTCCCAGCACTGTTTTTATGGTTGCAGGATTTTGGAGGATTGAGGAGGTGAGTACCACTCATTTTGAACATAGTGCAAAATTTTGGAGGATTTTGGAGGATTGAGGATGAATGCATTTTTTGGGGTAGGGCAATCAGAGGATTTTGAAGGATTGAGGATGGTACCCAGCAACTAGGTCTAGTGCGTTAGGGTTAATGTTAATTTTCAATTAGTTTGTAATTCTGAAGTAGGCCTAACGTTAGTTCCCTTTAGTTTCTCACTTCCGAAAGCTGAAAAAACTTTCCTTTCTGACTTGACTCATAATGGCAATTTTTTTTTCAATCGCGATGTAATTTTTAAATCTCGATTTACCGATATCTCTGTAACTTGAAAAGGTTATTGATATCGTTATTGAATAATTTAAAAAAAGGTATCGCGATTTTGACGCGATATTCAATATTATCGTGTTTTTGCCCAAGATTAATACATAGGTACTACAATACATGCTCAGTGGTAGCCCCAATCTTGTCTTAGGGCTAGCCCCATTCTAGGGCCAATACACTGGACTACCTCCGTATCTTTGGCCCTAGCACCACATGTACAAAAAGGGAGTGATTTTTCAACTTTTGATCTGCTAATTATTATGACCTCAAATTTTGTGATTAGGTAAGCTTGCCCAAGCAGACACATTTGGCATAAAGTTCACTATTGTGAGATTGATAATTTTGGTGAAATTAAAATTTTATTATTATTTTTTATATTTCAAAAATGTTTCAAAAATTGAAAGTGAGAAATCCCAGAATAATGGATTTTATGCCAAAAGTGTCTGCTTGAGCAAGGTTACCTAATTACTAAGTTTTAGTTTGTAATAATTAGCAGATCAAAAGTTTTAAAAAAGAGAAAAATTGCTCCATTTTTGTACATGTGGTGCTAGGGCTAAGGATACAGAGAGAGTCCAGTGTATTGGCCCTAGAATGCATTGCGCTCATACACAAAGACCCCCCCCCCCCTTCCCCGCTACTGGTAAAAAACAAAAAACATGCAGTATAGCACTACCTAGCGATATTTGTGTACCAACTGTAGTTGTACAATGACTGTTTCATTAACATACAATTTTGTCACGTCCTTACAAACCAGGTCAGCTCAATTAATACTTTGAGCGCGCTCATTAGATGAATCATGAAACAGTCCGTCCAACTGTAGTTGTACAACGACTGAGTCGTTGTACAACTACAGTTGGAATGCAAAAATCGCTAGGTGGCGCTATACTGTATGTTTTTCGTTTTTTACCGGTAGCAGGGGGGTCATTGTGTATGCGCGCAATGCATTGTTGGGAAAACGTCACAAGGCCTGCAGTTTCCATGTTGACTAGATCTAGCATTTTTCCAAACTTAAAATGTCCATAAAATCTTGCCAATGCAAGTTGCATAGTTTTAAACCTCAGAGGAGGCATTTGTAGGTGGCCTAGAATCTTGGAGGTGAGTTTGAAGAGCATTTGTCATGTTTGGGACACCTTTTTTGGGTACAGAACATTGCTTGCTCGATATTGATACTTGTCCATACAGGACTACCATGGGCATTCACCGCAGCGCTACTACTGTCCGTTAATGACAGAAGTTGTAAAAGTCAGGTAGTAGGGCTGCGGTCACCACAGCTAGATAGGATTCAAGGAGTGAACTTAACTTAGAAATCCATCATAAATCATGAATTTTTAAAGGTAGTTTTTGATTTGTGTACCTCCAAGACTCGATAGACCCCATTTTCAAATGGTTAGTGGTTTAAAAAAATTTAAAATGGCAATTGGATTTGACATTCTTTTCACTGTTATTTTTATGATGGATATAGTGTAATGCACAAAGGATTAAATTTAATTAATTAAATTCCTTTACCTCCCCCAATTTTCCAATCAGGCACTATCGAAGGCGGTCACGCTCCACTTCCAACTCCAGCACAGAGCGTTCCAGCCGCTCTAAAAAGAAATCGAAGAGTCGCCGGAGGTCCCATTCAAGTTCGCCAGCATCATCTGACAGCCAGGCAAGCCCTGACCGGGCAAGCCCCGCCGACAAGAAAAGCTCCAAGAGCAAGGGCAAATTCAGAGATTCACGCTCAAGGTCCAAGTCCAGGGACCGGGAAGCCAAAGAACGGGAACGTGAGAAAGAACGGGAGAGGCGACGAGAAAGAGAACATGATCGGGAAAGAGAACGTGATCGGGAACGAGAACGTGATCGGGAAAGAGAACGTGAACGAGAACGTGATCGAGAACGTGATCGGGAACGAGAACGAGAACGTGACCGGGAACGAGAGCGAGAAAAGGAACGGGAACGGGAGAGAGAACGGGAAAGGAACAGAAAGAGAAGGTAGGTGTCTTGAATATTATGCACCTATCACTTGCATCCCCACCTCTGCCTTCCCTACAGGGGCCATCCCAACACTACCATGGAAATTGTAAAACATGTATTGACCAATGTTTATGTCCAGAAACTACCACGTGAAAAGTGTGAATTAAAAATACTGTTTCTGTTATACCATACGTGTTCCAGGGAGCTGAGAAAGTTCAATATATGCAAATGTATGCACATACAACCTTGTTGCGTAAATCTAGACAGGACCTTGTTTCTATGACGATATGTAATGATGGAGGTAAAACTTATTATAATTATGATAATTAGTAACAGTGTAATTAAGACAAAGTATCAATGTTCTATTTTTAAAAGGGCTCGGAGGTCTCGTTCAAGAAGCAGAGATCGCAAACGTTCACGCTCACGCAGCCGGGACAGAAAACGCCGTAGCAGCCGTAGCAGAGATCGCGACAGGCGACGCCGCTCCCAATCCAAAAGCCCCCATCACAGCAGCAACAAGCATTCCCGGTCTCAGAGCAAGGACAAGGAGCCAGTCAAGGTCGACACTCAGTCAAAGGTCAAACAGGAGCCTGGTGCAGGAGATGGAAAAGAGACTGTGGATCTGAAGGAGGAGAGGGCAGAGATCAGGGAAGATGGAGATGCAAGGTCAAAAGTCAAAGAGGAGAAAAAGGAAGAGAAAGGGTTACCCCTTGTGAGTCTCATTTTGGCATCTGCTTGTTATTTGGGACAATGGGAGTGCCATTGTTATATTGTTTGGAAGCAACAATCCCAAATCAGATTTGCAACGATGTAAATTTTTCAGAAACACCAATACATCATCCCTTCTTACTGATATTGGTATGATGGATATATTGTAGTGTTGGGACAGGTAACTGGTTAACTACTGAAACTGCACTAAGGCACCCTCTCAAAACTTCCAGGATAACTTGCGCAGAGATTTACCCGCAGTTGATTTTTCAATGCTCAAAGTATCCCCAAGCAGTCCAAATATATTGCGAATAGGTTTGCGGAGCAAGTATTGAAAGAAGACCAGGCAATTTGTTTACACGAAGACTAAACCGCAGACATTGAGATCGTTATCTACTGGAAGCCAGCGGGTGGTCCCTGCTGGGTGGATTTGCGGTCACTCGCCCAGTGAGCAACAGAGAACACGTGCACTGATTTACCTATGTGCATCCATACATGCAACTTTATTTCCCAGCAATCCGTAAGGATTTTATCCGCAATGCCTAAAATTATATGTGCATGCAATATTTTTCTGATGATGAATTAACTACGGGCGAAATTCCCGAAATGGAAAACATGCAACAACCGCCCAGTTTTTTTTTAGCTTCGCACGTGTTTATTTTTTCTTCTCCCGAGTTTGGGGGTTGGAACATTGAGCAATTGAGCCACCCCCTATACACAATAGTACCGTGTTCAGTTCACACGTGTGCTTTCTTACAATCACTACGGCCGTATTCAAAGGAACTCTAGAAACGTTACTAACTTAGTTTTATAATAACATTTTTTTTTAATTAACAAAATGATATATAGATATATATATATATACGCCTAGATCCTGAAAAGCGGGCAATACATAGAAAGAAATATACAAGAGTCCAATCAAAATATCGTTATAGGTGTCAAATCATTTAGTGTCTTTATTTTCTAGTTGATGTCGTCTGACGTGCCGTTTTTCATACTCTTTGATTCTTTTGTCATCCACACATTGACAAGTTTCAAAGATGAGTTGTCTCCATTTTGGACGATCTTCAACAATATGTTTCCATTCGTTCATAACACAGCCACATTTTAAGGCGCTTTTGACTGTGTCCTTAAACCTCAGTTGTGGGCGGCCTACAGGTCTTGTACCTTGAGACAATTCTCCATAGAGAAGAGCTTTAGCTGGTCTGTCATTAGACATGCGTGTTACATGTCCAAACCATCTTAGCCTGCTCCTAACAAGCCTTAGCTCTATATCTGTGACACCTGCTCTCTGAAGAACTTCTTCATTGCTCACATAGTGATTCCATTGGATGTGCATGATGGATCTTAGGTGTCTTTGCTGAATGGTGCGTAGTTTGCGTATTTGGTGTTGGTACAGCATCCATGTTTCGCTACCATACATTAGAAGTGGCATTAGGCACTGGTTGTAGACCTTAACTTTGGTTTCAATGGTGAGGTCTCTTGAATCAAAAACTCTCTTCCTGAGTCGACCAAAAGCACAACATGTAGCTTGGATACGTGCATTTATTTCTTCTTTCATTGAGCAGTCTTTGTTGACATAACTGCCAAGGTACTTGAAGCGGTCAACACTTACAAGCTTCGTCTCATCAATGTAGAAGTCTGCATGTGTTCCAATGCTCATGGTTTCAGTTTTGGAAGTATTGATTCGTAGACCCATCTTCTTAGCAAATGTGTCGTAAGCAGAGAGAAGAAGCTGCAAACCAATAGCACTATCACTGAAGATGGCTATGTCATCTGCATACTGTGCTTCACGGATGTACATTGTGAGCACCTTGGTCTTTGCCTTGAGTCTCCGCAGGTCGAAGATGTCTCCATCATGACGGAAACGGATCTCGATACTGGACTTGTGTTTGTTGGAATTGTAGGCAAGCAAAAGTAGAACAGCTGCGTATATTCCGTAAAGTGTTGGGGCTAACTTACATCCCTGCTTTACACCACTGTTGTACTCAAATGCTTTGGTGAGCTCTCCATCAACTATGAGTCTAGCATGCATGTTGGAGTAGAGCTTCTTAATAATTCTGATAAACTTAAATGGGCAGCCAAGCTTCTTCAGGATGCAAAACATCAGCTCTCTGTTCACCGTGTCAAACGCCTTTGTGAAATCAACAAAGGCAATGTACAGGTTTCTACGCTGTTCTCTGCTTTTCTCCGTAAGTTGACGAAGAGTAAAAATACCATCCACTGTACTCCTACCATTACGGTATCCAGACTGAGATTCTGGGTAAATCTTCTCTGCAATTATATGCAGTCGCTGCAAGATGATGTCTGCAAAAACTTTACCAACAACACTAAGAAGTGATATCCCCCTGTAGTTTCCGCAATGACTTCTATCACCTTTCTTGAAGAGAATGGTGATGTTTGCATCTATAAGGTCCGATGTGATCATTTCTGTGGCCCAGTAGAAATTGAACAGATTTAAGAGAAAAGTTCTCAAGTACGTTCCACCATGAACCAGCACCTCAGGAAGAATTCCGTCTGGACCAGGACTTTTTCTGAGTTTGGTGTTCTTAAGAGCTGTGTCTAGCTCTTCTTCCGTGATTGGATCATCCAGTGATTCAATTGTAGGATGTTGCTCAACGTCATTGAGAATGTCAAAGTCAACATCAGTTGGTTGGTTCAAAAGATCGCTGAAGTGTTCAACCCATCTGTCCTTAATGTCATCTGGTGAAGTAAGAAGATCTCCACTCTTAGATTTTACTGGGTGAGAATTTTTGGTTCTGGGACCGTAGACGGCGTTGAGTGTTGCATAGAATTCTCTGTAATTCGTTTCCCGAGAATACTTTTCTGCTTCTTCTGCCTTTTTCTGGAACCAGTCATTCTTTAACTTTCTGATACGCTCCCTTAGAGCATTCCTATTCAGTTTCTTGTCTTTAAGCAGCTTCTGAATTTCCTCATCCTGGTTATCAAACCAGTCATTCTGATTCTTCTGCTTCTTACCAAAAACACTTTTGGCTGCTTCTCTGTTAAAAATTGTTCCAGCAGGGCTTTCCTTTTGTCAGACATGCTATTGTCAGATTTCTTTGGTGGTTTCTGGCCTTTCTTCTTTGGTTTTATTGAGAAGTGGCATTTGCACATCAGGAGCTTATGATCTGTGAAACAGTCAGCTGTTGAGTTGACTTTGGTCACTGAGATGTGTTGTTTAGCATCTTGGTTGGCTAAAACATGATCAAGCTGGTGCCAATGCTTGGACCTCAAGTGTTGCCAAGTGTTCTTTAAGCGATCTTTTAGTTGGTACATTGTGCCCATGACAGAGAGCTGGAATCTGGTACAGAATTCCAAAAGCATAAGCCCATTAGAATTCATATTACCAACGCCGTGTTTACCCATGACTGATGGCCATGTTTTCCAGTCCTTTCCTACACGTGCATTGAGATCACCTAACACAATGATGCTGTCGTCTTTGGCTTTGATACACATTCGCCAAATTTCTCATAGAATTTTTCCTTCTCTTCTTGTGTTCTTTGCATTGTTGGTGCATAAACACTGATGAGGGTTAAAAAACTACCATTCTTTAGCTGGATACGCACTGACATTAGCCTGTCATTTATGGGTATCGGATTGATACCTTGAGTAGCTAGTTTGTTGGAGATGGCAAAACCAACACCAGCTGTTTTATCTTCACCTCCACTCCAGAAGATTGTGTGGCTTCTCTCAACAATATTACCAGAAGCAGGACGTCGTACTTCACTGAGTGCACAGATGTCAATACACGCTTTCTCCAGCTCTCTGCAGATGATAGCTGTTGCACGCTCTGGTCTTATTGAAGAGTCGCTATCATTGGTTGTACGCACATTCCAAGCTCCTAGGGAGAGAGGCTGTCTTCTGGGGGCTCTGTTGTTATTGTGTACGATTGGTTGGTCGTCGGTTACCCCGGACGCAGTAGCATTGCCATCGGTTACCCCGGATGCGGTAGCATGGTATGGTCTTCTCCTACTTGTCGCCATTGCCATACGATGTGGCGCATCGGTTACCCCGTATGCGGTAGCTCTATCTACTTCTTCATTGAACTCTAACATGATTCTATGAGGCTGCACCAGTGATGACGGCATTACGCGGCGCAAAGTAATGCCCCTCGGTGAGGCATCCTGTTGCTCGACGGCACAGCATAGCTGCGACGGTTGCAGAAATGTCTCATTGCTTGGTTGCCAGAACTGCCGCCATATTGACTAAGCAGAGCTGCCAGATGTCAGAACTACCGCCGTGTTGACTGTGTAGAACTGCCTGTTGCCGGAACTGTCGCCGAGTTGACTGCACAGAACCACCGATGAAACACCACGTACTCCTACTGCAACCTCCCTGTGACCTTTCTGACTTGGTTGCACCTGCTCAGTATAGCTCCAGAGGAACTGGATGACTAGATGGGAGATGTGTGGTGGGCTATAAGGTACTACCACCCAGCATAAGCAGGCCACAAAGTGAGCTACTTGGGTAACTTCCCGAAGGAAGCGGATATCGGTATGCCTCCGAAAACCAATTTTAACAAAATGAGCATTCATTTATATATGTAGTGGTGAGATTTAGAATGATTTCAGCACACAATATGATTGCACGTTCAACCACGGCGACTCATTTTCCTGACGAATTTTTAATAATGAAAATCAAGCTAACGACAGTAAAGCCTTAAATAACAATACCTTTACCTATGCACACTACATACTGTAATTTTAAGCATTTTAAAATTTGCTATACAAAATTCACAGATTGCTATACAAAAACTTTTTGCATCGCAGTTTTGCTATGCAAAATGTTTGAACGAAATCATTCCCTGGGCCCCTTATTTGAAAACGAGGTTTAAATACAATTACGAGGTTTAAATACAATCTCACTGACTATAACCATTGTGCTGTTACTATATTGCCAAAGAACAGATAATTCTTAAAATCTTCATGGTATTGAAGAATTTCGGATGTGTGTTACTTTTTATTTAAAAGTAAACCTATGCGTTCTGTTGCTAAAGATCAGGCTCTTTCATTGACATCAAGTAAGCCTAGTTTGTCCTTTATCAATACTCTCACAAAATAAATCAGGCATGTCACATTTCGTAAACATTGCCTGGCTTCTCAAAACCGCAAAGGGCTGTGAGATCTTATCTGTTGGCCAAACCGCAGACTGTTCGGTGAAGAGTCTAAACATTTATTAATGTGGACTTATATAGCGCACGTATCCACCAAACTGGTGCTCAAGGCGCATTATATTATTACCCCTGCTCATCAGGCGCATAAATCATTCCTGAAACCATCTCAGCTCCCTGGGGAGTATACAGCTCAATTGCTGCCATTACAGCGCATATAGGGCTAATCAAACACAACAACCAACTCTGCCCTCACAGGTACCCATTTACCCCTGGGTGGAGAGAAGCATTTATGGTCAAGTGTCTTGCTCAAGGACACAAGCACCATGGTCGCGGTTGGGATTCGAACCCATATTCTGACGACTCGGCCATCAGAACACAAATCCGATGCACTAAACCGCTCGACCATGGCACTCCACATATAGAGGGTAAATGTGTGCCTGGTATAGAGGAAAAATCTATCCAGCAGAAGAATCCAACCACAACGTTTGCGCAATGATATACCCTTTGCGGAAAAACTTTTCTGCAACTTATCCCGGAATAGTTTTGAGAAGGTGCCTAACCGTTTATAAATTGGCTAACCTGCTGACCAAAACTAATATTTAAAAAATATTTCCAACAATTTTGGAAGAATTTGCCACCCATTTTGTTCTAGATTTTCTTTCTTGCCACATTGGTTATTAACTCTTTGATGCACAGATTAATTCTATTAATTCTATTGTTTTAACGTGTTTTTGGCGGTCGCTAGCGACCGCCGTGTGCGTCAAAAGGTTAAACAATCATTGCGGGAAGTTTATTGATGCTTCTTGATTGAAAAGTTATACACATTGTGCCATTTGCCGATCTAGTTTGTATGGCTGTCTGGTGCCGACGTTTGGTTAACTGGTTAACCGAACGTGAAATATATATTTCTGTGGACATCTTCTAAAAACAAGATAATATGATTGTGTATACTGTAGATTACTGTACATTTAAGTGTGACCTTGAGGTCGCTTTTGCACATCACAGCAGATTCAAAATGTACCCAACTACAATGAAGTAAAGTATCTCTGATTATAAACTGTATAATACAAATTGGCTAAACCATCAATTTGTTCTCAAGGAGCAAAAACGTCTTGAGGAGGAGATGCAGAGGAGGCGTGAGCGCATTGAGCGATGGCGACAAGAACGCAAGAAAACAACGGACATGGCGACTGTCAAGTCCGAGGCACTGGAACAGGCGGAGATTTTGGCCAAGGCGTCTGGGAAGAAATGGAGCTTGGAAGATGATGATGATGGAGATGATGATGATGGAGATGATGATGATGGAGATGATGATGCTGATGATGAAGCTGCTGATGATGAAGCTGAGGAAGAGGTAAGTGTTGGAGGAGGTGGGATGTGGAAAGGTAGAATGGAGAGCAGAGATGGGCAAATCAAACCTCTTGTCATTTCCCATATTGACCTCAAATCGCACCTCAAGTCAAACCTTAAATGGAAGGTACAACATTGGTAACGTTGGCTAAACTGCTTTTAGCCAACATACATACATTAAACAACCAACCTGTGAAATTTTAGGTTTTTATGTTGTACCTCAAGTTGTGCTTCAAATCAAACCTCTAGTCGTACCTCAATTCAAACCTCATGACATACAAGTTAAACATTTCTAAAAAAGCGTTGCCACAGCTGATTTACAGCCACATTAAAAACAACAAATCTTCTTTCTTGAAGGAAATGGACACCTCAGAACACAAACCTTCAGTGAAGCTGGAGGACAGTTCTGAGGCTGTGGCAGTGGCCTTAGAAACCAAGAGCAAACTGGAGGAGGCACGTGACAAGATGGAGCAGGCCCGTCGCAAGATGGAAGAGAAGATCAAAGCCAAAGAGCTTCAGAAGGAGCAAGAGGCGGCAGCCGCACCCAAGGAAGAGGAGGTTGATGATGACGTGGACCCTCTTGATGCCTTCATGATGGGCGTAAATGAGGAAGTGAAGAAGATTAATCAGAGTGAAAGGAAGAGGGTTAAAGGGGGCGACACGTCAGCATTTGTGGAGGAAGATGGAGAGGGATCTCAGGTATGGGCCAATCTATTTGTTTTGTTTATTCTTGTGGGGGTGGGGTGGGGAGAGGGAGGAAAGAATGATTAGTGGGGGAGAGGAGTTCATGCTTCACAGACACATCTTTCTCAGACCCTGTTTGTTTTTGCTTGGATCTCTAGATTTCAGCTCAGAATGCTCCACAGAGCATCTATGTACAAATTTGACTGCTGTCTAATATGGTTTACATAATTTTTTTTGTTATTAAATCACCAGCTACCAACATGCTAGCCCAATGATATACACAACGGTTGAGTTTGAAAACCCTTAAACCATTGTATCAACGTGGTTCCCACTGTTCTTTTCCATGGTTTTACATGAAACGTGTGGATCCCACAAAATTGAGTAGATATAAGTGAATATTGCCATGTGCCCTCACGTAAACTCTAATCTTATCATGTTTTCACCTCAAGGTCAAGACAGGAAAGGTCAGCATGATGACCGGGGTTGCTGTCAAGAAGAAGATAGCGCTGTCGGTCATGGATAAACTCATCAAAGGGGAACTAATGGAGAATGACCAGGATGCTATGGAGGTAAGGGAACATTTGTAGTACGGATAACTGTATATGGGGCATTTATGATTTACAGTAGTGTGATTTTGGCTTTGATTACCAGTTGACATTTTTTGCGAGTTTTATTGTGCTCCCATGGTGTTCTTACTTGGAACAGAACGGTGATCTATTTTGGAACAACTAAAGATGATTCAATGGTCAAACGATTGAGAGGATAGTTTAAAACTTGTAGATTTGCACGGTGAGGAGGATAAGTAAGACTAATTGCGGTGACACCATGTGAAATGCTCAATTGAGTAGTAATTAGTTCTGAAAAGAACTGGAGGTTACAACTCGACGTTTCGATCAGTGTGCTCTGATCGTCCTCAGGAGATGGTAGTTTGTTCATTGCTCACACCCAGCCAAACTGGCCCTCCTGGGTCAGACAAAAGCGCTATTAAGGAATTACTGCCTATTGTGTAGGGAGTATTAGTGAAGGATTAGCAGTGGCAGTGTCATTGATGTTCCAGACTACAGTAGCTGTTTTGTTTGTATTAGGACTGTCAATTATCACTTCTTTTGTCTGCTTCCAGAAGCTGTTCCACATAGGACTGCTTTTAAATCTGGTAAAAAAAATGAAGCAAGCTTAACCCTCCTATGCCCAGGCTGAAATTTGGCCCAGTAAGCACCGCACCCACAGACAGTCACTTGAGTATTTTTGGTTGCATTGCCAATTGGTAGGTCAAACCACAGAGTCACACAGAGCTGTGTATGTACTGTCGAGTGGTTTTGGTTTGACCTATCCTAGCCACATGTCCTTGCATTTATTTTAATGCACTGCACAAAGTCAATGGGTTGGGAGTTACATACAAATTTTGAGTGTCTTTGATTGGTTTTGGTTTGACCTCCTATCACAGCCACATGTGCTTGCATGTATTTGAGTGCACTGCACAAAGTCAATGGGTTGGGAGTTACAAACTAATTTTGAGTGTCTTTGATTGGTTTTGGTTTGACCTCCTATCACAGCCACATGTGCTTGCATGTATTTGAGTGCACTGCACAAAGTCAATGGGTTGGGAGTTACAAACTAATTTTGAGTGTCTTTGATTGGTTTTGGTTTGACCTCCTATCACAGCCACATGTGCTTGCATGTATTTGAGTGCACTGCACAAAGTCAATGGGTTAAGAGAGACATACATATTTTGACTGTCTTTGATTGTTAAACCTATAGGAGGGTTAATGAATAATTTTGGCCAATAGTTTAATGATTGCCCAATGGGCTTATAAGGACCAGATGCCTAACCGGTATCATTTGTTTACACTTCACAGTACTCCTCAGAAGATGAGAAGGAGGCTAATTTAATGGATCAGGTAGCTGCCCTAGAGCAGAAGAAGAAGAAGGAGCTAGCCACAGTGGATCACAGCAAGATAGAGTACAGACCTTTCCGTAAGAACTTCTATGTTGAGGTCCCTGAACTGGCCAGGATGACCCCCGAAGGTATCAACTTTTTTGAAGCTTTTTAAGCTTAATAAATTTTATTGAGAATTTAACAAATATATCTGAATTTATATGCATCCTGTTGGTTGGAGTATAAAAAAAAATATAAAAAATGGGAAAAACTGTCTTTCAACACATCCATACTTTATTAAATTCAAGAGAGATAAGTATAAAAACCATTGTGTGAAAGTTTCAGCTTATTTATTGTGTAGTTAACAAGCAAATAGTGAAAAAATTTGGTATCATTCTAAAATAGAATTTTTGTCTCAAGAAGTCAAAAAATCTGTTGGAAAGATATTTTACTAATTTTACTAAATATAAACACTTCAGATAGAAAGATTTCAAGAGATAAGTTTTTATAAACTGATCAATTATGTTGCCAATTGTGAGATTACCAATTTTGTATAGTGTTCTTAATCTTCGTGTCTTCTACTCTCAGAGGCAGATGTAAGGAGAGCTGATCTGGAAGGAATCAAAGTCCGAGGTAAAGGCTGTCCCAAACCCATCGATGCTTGGGTCCAGTGTGGTGTATCAAACAAAGTACTCTCTGTCCTCAAGAAGTAAGTATCCTCCAGGATTGTCTACTGATTGGGGAGTCCGGGACACTAATATTTGCTATTGGAGTGCCATGGTCGAGCAGTTTAGTGCATCGGATTTGTGTTCTGATGGCTGATTCATCAGAATGTGGGTTCGAATCCCAACCGCGACCATGGTGCTTGTGTCCTTGAGCAAGACACTTTACAATAATTGCTTCTCTCCACCCAGGGGTAAATGGGTACCTGTGAGGGCAGAGTTGGTTGTTGTGTTTGATTAGCCCATATGCACTGTAATGGCAGCAATTGAGCTGTATACTCCCCAGGGAGCTGAGATGGTTTCAGGAATGATTTATGAGCCTGATGAGCAGGGGTAATAATATAATGCGCCTTGAGCACCAGTTTGGTTGATACATGCGCTATATAAGTCCACATTATTATTATTATTATTATTATTATTATTATATTTTGTTGTATTTCCTATCAATCTGGTGTAGGTTGTGATTCAATGTGAATTGTGCCAGTTTAGGCAGCATTTCCAAACTTGGAAGGTTCCTGTGCTGTTTGGAATGTTCTTTTCAGGAACACAGTGCTTTCCCAAATGGAATGCCGTCCTGTTCCCAGTGAGAACAGTCTGTGTTCCCGATGGGAACAGGCATTGTTACCAGTGGAATGTTCCAATGCTCCCTTAGTCCGATTGAAAGACATTGAGCAAATCCCAGACTTCACAGCATCAGAGATCCTGTTCCACCTCATATGCTTGGCTTAGATCTCTGCCTGCTTCTGTGGATTCTTCATCTAGTCCAACCCCAAGTGTTATGTACGATGTGAAATCGCTTTTTCTATAAAATTTGATATATACTACTCAAAACAATTTAGGGAACACCGGAATAATCTCAGTTAAAGCAAGATCATTTATTTCAGATAAACACAATGTTTCACAGAATTGATGAGAAACAACTGCACAATGAAACAGATGATGAAGGATGCATGTAGTGATTACACATTTCATGACATGACTACTGAAAGAGAGAGGGAGTTGCAAATGAAAATCCCAGTTCATGGAACATTTCAAACCTATTTGATGTTAAAAATCCGGTGTTCCCTAAATTGTTTTGAGTAGTATACATGTAGTAAAGTTTTGAGTAGTATACAAAAATTTCGAAAATTGCCAACCCTTCTCACATTTTGTACAAAAGGTCAAAAATTACTACAAATTTTTCATTTTTGACATCCCCCCCCCCCAAAAAAAATCCTTGTAACATCAAAAATTTATACCTTTTATAAAAAATGATTTTTATCTCCAGGAACAAATACGAGAAGCCCACGCCGATCCAAGCACAGGCCATCCCAGCCATCATGTCTGGTCGTGACCTTATTGGTATTGCCAAGACTGGAAGTGGAAAGACCATAGCTTTCCTTCTGCCGATGTTTAGACATATTATGGATCAGGATCCATTGGAGATGAATGAAGGAGCCATCAGTAAGTATCATCAGACATCACACAGAAATTCCCTATCAAATAACATTGAATTTCCCCAAATTTTGTTGAATTTATTTACAAATTTTATCAAAATTTCAAATGAATTTAAAATTAACAGATTTTCCAAAATGTTGTTGAATTAAAATTACCAAAGATATATCTTTTTTCATTTTTGAATTTGTTTAAATTTTTCATCAATTTTTCAAATGACTTTTCTCCATTGAAATTTACAGATTTCCCCCAAATTTGGAGAATTTATGTACACTTTTTAGATTTTCATCCAATTTTAAAATGACATTTCTCTATTGAAATCAACAAGGACTTTCCCAAAATTGGAATTTTTAAATTTTATCAATTATTGAGGTGACATTATATACGGTCCATATAACCTTTGACCTCTCCTAGGTGTCATACTGACCCCAACACGAGAGCTTGCCATGCAGATCTACAGAGAGTGTAAGAAATTCACCAGGTCACTGGGGCTGAATGCTATCTGTGTGTATGGAGGAACAGGAATCAGTGAACAGGTGGGTACCAGTGATGGCTTCATCTCCTCCAGGGAACAATGGCACCCTTGAGTGACTAAGCCACTATACACAATTGGTATTCTTTTAAAAGTGAATAAAAAGTGAATAAATTCTAAAACAATTGTTTCAAATTTCTCTAAAACGCATGGACCGACTTTCACAGTTTGGTTTTATCTTGATTCAAAGCAATATGCAATGCTATTAGAGGCAGTTACGCCAATATTACTAATAATTTTAGGTCATACCGGTAGGTTGGTTTCAAAATTGGTGTAGTGACATGCTTTTTTTTTGTTTTTTTGTTTGTTTTGTTTTGTAAGATTGTTTTTTGCCAACCAGTGATACATGGTTATTAGAACCAGACCAAATTCTGCATACATGAAGTATGGTGGCTAAGAGAGGCCTCACAAATCGGGCAAACATTCATACCCCTATACATGTAGATGTGAAAAAGTCATTTAAACCAGTTCGCGTCGGGAATAAAGTTTTTCTGGGCCCCTGTGCGGGTTTCTTTTTCCCCACACAAACACGTTAATGGAAGCTTCCACAGCGCGTGGCCACGTCTACCGAGCATGTCACTGTATGCTCGGCTCGTTGCCACGTCAACCGAGCATGCATACAAATATTCCGGAGTTTCCTATGGCGTGTTTAGACGCTCTCTGATCCGTAGTGCAACAAAAAATTGCGTGTATACACGGCCTCCGACGCGAACTGGTTAATACTATTTGTAATTATCTTTATTCCATTCGCAGATAGCAGAACTGAAGAGAGGTGCTGAGATCATTGTGTGCACACCAGGACGAATGATCGACATGTTGGCCGCTAACAACGGTAAGCACGCCCTCAAGGTTCAAGTTTGAAACCTCACTCCAAGTCGGTTTATTCCTTGTTGCGCAGACTTTGTAGGTTTATCAGAGCCATTGTAACAGACAGCATATGTGATGTGATCTGGGAAAACCCTTCCCATGGTGAAATTTGTCATTTTTGTGTTATATACATCAAATTAACGAGGACACTGTGCTGTTTTCAAAACTGTTTTATTCATGATTCTAGGTTGTCTATAACTTGAGTTATGCTCTCAGGAAGTTATAGCTGCCACTATCCTTAAAAAAACAATGGCGGAAACGAAAAACAAAGACGGCTTTTTAAATTTTCTGTCATCATAAAACTATGTTTTTACATATAAAACGATGGAATTTTTATTTAATATTTTCAAGAATGATGATTTAGATATTAACAATTAAAATGGTAGCAAAAACTCATTGTCCAAAATAAATTAGGGGACTATTTTGCCATTATCTTCAAAACAAGTTCGTCGACATCCGACGGGTTTTCCCAGGTCGCATCACATATATGTTAAATTGTTATACATTGTTAACAAAAGATTTAAAAACAAAGCAAATAGGACTATTGTATTAATCCATTTTGAGATTGTTCCTATGTCCCGTGCATATTCTAAGCCCAAAACTGCCCAATTATGAAATTTGCTGCATTGAATTGGATGTTTAAGATTTTTTTCAAGAGTATGGGATGTAGGCTACTTCTGCCATTTGTGATATTAATGAATTAATTTTCTTTTGTCTTAGATGCAGCTCACGGCAGTTAAAACAAAATTACATATTCAATCATTTAAATGAAAATCCAGACAAATACATACAAAATCTACAAAATATTGTAAAATGTTACTTTTTCTCATGTTTACACAGGTTTTTCATTTTGTAATGAAGATTTAATGTGAGAAAAAGTCACTTTTTACACCAACACCAAAAGTTTGACGAGACTCAAATCGTCCTTCAAATGTTAACCTCAGAACTTCCACATCCAACTTATCACACATGAGGCACGTAATCTCTCTTTTTAATTCTATCCTGACAGGTCAAAGTTGAAAGGTGAAAGGGCACTGCATCAAAACCAATCGATCAACCGGGTCACTAGAGCCATGATGTCATAAATGGTCAATAAACCATGATCAGATCCAAAAAATTTCAGTGCATCCACTGATTTAAAATATTTTGGGGTAATCAATTATGGTTTTCGAGATCAATATTATTATTGGGACGAGGGAGATAGGTGTGATGTACGCTGGTCATACCGATAAAAAACACACTTTTTATAATCATGTTTTCTTTTTTTATCATTTGACACAATTTGACCTGCGTGACATGTTTAAAGTAACGGTATATGCAGAAAGCTGTATATTCCATATATTCCAACTCATTTCTAATTTGGTGCAAATTATATAGAACCGTACACAGTCATATGAAAGCTTGGCTGGTAATCAACTATTTTTGCAAAGCAATGTTTTTCTGAAATTGTTGGAATATATCTTGAAAAGACATGGTTTGATTTTTGAAATTAAAGGGACACTAGGGTCATGATCAGAGCAGACTTTCAACAGGGCATGGAATTGGTGTCCTAGTTTAAGATGAACATATTGACTGAAAATTACCGACTCATTTATGCAGCAGCAAAGGTAATATGACTTTATCATGTGGGGTATTAATTTCAGTCACTGAGTAATGTAAAACTAGGACTCTGATTCCGTGCCCTGTCGATTGTGATGATATTGTCATAATTTATTCTGTCATATTTCAGATTAGTAATGTGAGTTTGTATTTGTGTTTGACACAAAACATTTTAGTAAAGGTGCAAGTAATATTTCAAGATAATAATTTTTAATGTAATTCTTTGCTCTTCCTACTCTCCCTTCTCTATCTGTCTGCCATACTATCTATCACTCTGTCTGGCTCTGTTCTGCTAATATTCTGTCATGCTTTTTCATGCCTGCTGATCTTTACATCATAACCATCTCATGTCTGCTCAATTATCCATGTGTCTCCCTCATTTTCCTCTCTTTAAACCCCCAACCCCCTTTCTCTTCCTCTGACTTCACTGTTGATGTTCTCTGCATAAATTCATTTATTCTTCCCCTTCCCCTTCCCCACTGTGTTTGTCACCCTGTCTTTTTCTCACCCCCTCCACTGTCCCCCTCTCTGTGCGTCTATCTCATCATTCTCTCTCTCTCTCTCTCTCTCTCTCTCTCTCTCTCTCTCTCTCTCTCTCTCTCTCTCTCTCTCTCTCTCTCTCTCTCTCTCTCTCTCTCTCTCTCTCTCTCTCTCTCTCTCTCTCTCATTCTCTCTCTCTCTCTCTCTCTCATTCTCATATATTCATTTGTTTGGTTCCTTTGGTCTCCCCACCCCATTGTATCACTCTATCTCTCTCAACCTACTTTGTATTTAACTCCCAGGCCGTGTGACCAACCTCCGTCGCTGTACATATCTGGTTCTGGACGAGGCGGACAGGATGTTTGACATGGGTTTCGAACCACAGGTAATCAAAGCCATAACAAAATTATTTTAGAGAGAGTTTCAACTCAATTCCATTTGGAATGTTCCTTGCCAAAGGACCATTTGGTGTTCCCAGCCATGCCTGGCTAGCACACACATCATTAGATTGAATATGCGTTTTGGGAAACTCACTTTCCGAATAAAAAACAGCAGTCCAGCAACAGTGTCGGTGTTTCCCACCAGTGGAATATTCCAATCAATCCAGCTTTTAAGACATTCTTTTACCTGTCCAAACTAACTCTAAATTACAGAAGGGTAACCATAGGAGGCCACTGGCAACAGCTAATGGCTTGGAGTGGCCTGAATGGGTTGTTTCAAAAATTGCACTGATTGTAGGAGGGTTAATAGCAAATGTTAAAATTTGATTAGTGAATTGTGAATTTTTTTAGCATACTGCAAAACTGTTTTTCTATCTGTTATTGATGATATTTGTTTCTGTAGGTGATGAAGATTATCGACGGCATCCGTCCAGACAGGCAGACTGTCCTGTTCTCAGCGACCTTCCCTCGTGCCATGGAGGCATTGGCCCGTCGTATCTTGACCAAACCGATCGAGGTGACCGTGGGCGGTCGGAGCGTTGTGTGCTCTGATATTGAGCAACACGTGGTATGTGAATTGAATTTCTCTGTCATGCCTGTGATTTTCTCATGGCTTGTTTATGATCTCAGGATTCTTTACTAAATGTGCAAGACTCGAGTCAAATTTAATGAAAATTCAATTAGCAAATTTGCCAGACAATGTTTTGTCAGTTTTCCTTGTGGTTTATTTATAACAAAAATTGAGTCACCAGACTCATACAAGTCTATTTAACAGCCTGTGTATTTCACACCCTCCTCCCTCAGTTCATTATCGAGGAGGATCAGAAGTTCTTGAAGTTGCTGGAGCTTCTTGGGCGCTACCAAGAGAAGGGTAGTGTCTTGGTCTTCGTCGAGAGACAGGAGTCGGCAGATATGCTCTTAAAGGACCTAATGAAAGCGATGTATCCTTGCTTGGCACTGCATGGTGGGATTGACCAGTATGACAGAGACTCGATCATACAGGTAAGCTTACAAAAACCTCCCCAGCTTAGGTGTGGATGGGAAGGGGAATGTTAATTTTTTGAGATAGTAGGTGATCAAGTAAATATTGGTCACGGTTTGCATTTATTCTGAACAAATTATTTCTTAAGCTGATCTCTACAAGGGAAAGGTACGTTAGTAATGACCAGACTATAAAATTTACAAATTATTATTATCCTGAGAATGTGTTCCATCTGAAGTGTTTGAGGAAACGGGAATTGTAATTTCGAATTTACAAAAAGGTTAATTTTATGATATATTTCCTGAAATCTAGAGGGTTGAAATGAATGTATGTTTCCAAAAAAATGTTAAAATGATTTTTTTTTTTCTTGAAGGATTTCAAGAGTGGTAATGTCTCGCTGATGGTGGCCACGTCAGTCGCGGCTCGAGGACTTGATGTCAAACAGTTGATTCTAGTGATTAACTATGACTGTCCCAATCACTATGAAGACTATGTACATAGAGTAGGGTAAGTTCACTGATGTTAAAGTTTAGTGTCATGACTAATTTTGTCCAATATTTCTGTTATTTTGTATTGAGGAATGGGTTGGAGGATTGGTTAGGCCAATGGTCCTTATAGGGCACATTGGCTGATTCCCTCCAGGTATTATAATGAGCTTATTATCTGCCTGATCCTAGCCTAGAAGCCAAACAAAGAAACCACTTAACTCTGGATTTAATCTCCCATAATCCACATGGGCCTGGTGGATACACAAAGAAACGGCTATCATAACTCAACTAAAGTGTCGTGGCCGAGCGGTCTAGCTTACCGGACTCAAGTTCTGGTGTTAGCAGCAGAATGTGGGTTCGAATCCCGGCCGTGACACTTGTGTCCTTGAGCAAGACACTTAACCATAATTGCTTCTCTCCACCCAGGGGTTAAATGGGTACCTGTGAGGGCAGAGTTGGTTGATTAGCCCTATATGCGCTGTAATGGCAGCAATTGAGCTGTATACTCCCCAGGGAGCTGAGATGGTTTCAGGAATGATTTATGAGCCTTATGAGCAGGGGTAATAATATAATGCGCCTTGAGCACCACTTAGTTGGTGGATACGTGCACTATGTAAGTCCACACATTATTATTTTTATTATCCTATAATCCCTTAACAATAGCTCTCACTGGACAGCAGGACTCTTCTATTGTAGTGGATAAATGGAGATAAATGGAGGTTAATAATAATGATATTAATGTGCACTTATATAGTGCACATATCCACTAAACTGGCGCTCAAGGCGCATTACATTATTACCCCTGCATAAATCATTCCTGAAACCATCTCAGCTCCCTGGGGAGTATACAGCTCAATTGCTGCCATTTCGGCACATATGGGCTAATCAAACACATTAGCCAACTCTGCCCTCACAGGTACCCATTTACCCCTGGGTGGAGAGAAGCAATTATGGTAAAGTGTCTCGCTCAAGGACACAAGCACCCCGCTCGCGGTTGGGATTCGAACCCACATTCTGACGACTCGGCCATCAGAACACAAATCCGATGCACTAAACCGCTCGACCATGGCACTCCACTGGTTAGGGGAAAATGTCCTCCCTTAGGAGTCTTAATAAATGATAATAAATGGTACATTTACCTACATAACGAGGGACACCTATCACAAAGCTTGCTCCAACCTGATTGAATGACCCATATAGAGGGAAACTAGTTAGAGAAAGGGTATGTCCATTTTCATCAACAGACGGACAGGACGTGCTGGCAACAAAGGTTATGCGTATACATTCATCATGCCAGAGCAGCAGAAATACTGTGGTGATGTCATCAAGGCATTGGAACTTAGCGATCTGAAACCACCGGATGACCTCATGGCAATTTGGATGGAGTACTGTAACCAACAGAAAGCTGTGAGTCAATGAAATCATTATGACTTAAACCCATGCATATTAAAAATTCCTGATAATTCTTCATTTATCCAATAATTGGTCCACAAAAAAGGAAGAAGACTGTGAAGATCTTAGTGCGTCTTCCTCCTTTATTGACATCAGCTCAGTAGCAATCCAGAATCCTCCTGATGACAGAGCACACTGTTCAAAACATCGAAAACAAAACTATCTTCACTAAAGGCCGGTTTATACTGCACGCGAAAGCGAATGCGAAGCGAAATTAGTGACGTCGACAATGGTTGACGGCAAATATTCATGGCGAAGGTTCGCAAAAGTCGAACACATTTCAACTTGCACGAATTATTCGCCGCGAATTTGATGACGTAAAATTCGCTTTAGCGTCAAGTATGAACTGGGCTTACTGCTTCTTCTCAGAACCACACTTCTCCCGAAAAGAAATTATTACACATGGTGTTACCCGTAAACCTAATCTTTTTTATCCAATCCAACATGCAAAGCTTCAAATCACATTTGATAACAAATTAGAATGCATATAAGGTTTGGTAATTTTTTGTAAAATCTCCACAGTGCACATTGTAGTCCTCTAATTGTGAACATTACCATGACTGAACTTGAATCCTTCAAGTGAGGTGATACAACTCTGCTTACTCTTCAGAAGATATGAGTATGACCTCTTTGTACCAAAAGTATATTTTAGGTTTGAATTCTCACAAACAGGAAGGAAAGAAGGTGATGCGGAACAGTGGCTTCAGCGGGAAGGGCTTCAAGTTTGATGACACAGAGCGAGAATTGGCCAATGAGAAGAAGAAGCTACAGAAGGCAGCCTTAGGATTGCAAGACTCGGATGAAGAGGAGGCAGGAATGGATGTAAGCACTCGGCTTCTTTTGAAGTTTTTATTTTTATATAAAATGTGAATTTTTATTTTTTTTAATTTTTTTTTAGGGGGAGTGGGTAAAAATAATTAAAATGCTGTCTAACCCCAACCCAGGAAAGTATTGCCATTGTTAAAATTTATGCTACAAGTTCTTCCAGTTGGAAAGCAGTTTTGCAATTGCTAATTTTATATTTATAAAAAAATTCAAAAGAACCCTTTTTCTCTTCTACCTCCTAGAGTCCCTTAAGTCTTAAATGTTAAATTTTGATAGATTTTGGTTAAATTCCTCTTTTCTAGATCGATGACAAGATCGAGAATATGTTCGCCTCCAAGCGCCGTGTCAAGGAGGTGTCAGCTGATGAGATCTCCGTCTCATTGCCCAACCCGACCCTGACGAAGCCGGTAGACACAACCAACATCAACCAGGCCAACCTACAGCTTGCCAAGAAGATGGCGGAGAGAATCAACCGCAACCTGGAGAGTGTCAAGCAAGTCAGCGTGGTGCAGCAGGCTGCCCAGGCTGTCATGCAGGGTAACTCCCTTGTGGCACCTGCCGTATCGGTGAGCTGGACTTTTGTTTTGTTGTATTTGTTGCAAATGGAAGCTTTTATAATACAAAATTATTCAGTTGAAATTATTTGATGATTAGACAAAAAAAGTCTATGGTTTTTGGTCTCTGCACACGTCGCCTCAGACCTGTGCGTCGGCATTTTTAATTTTCTTTTTTTTTTAAATATGAAACGATGTCCAGTTGCAGCCAAAATTGCTGGATTAATTTGAATTCTGCCACCCTGTGTTTTAAATGCCTTTTTCACATAGGGGTATGAACATTTGACCAATTTGACCAACAACAAAAAATCACAAAAAAAACAAAAAACGTATCACCGCACCGATTTTGAAGCCGATCTATGACCATAAATCTGAGACTTTTTTGGGGGGGCCTTATATAAATAAACATTTTACTTGCTGAAATAGTAAAACATCCTTAAAGTAATAATAATAATAATAATAATAATGTGGAACACCAAACTGGCTCAAGGTGCATTATATTATTACCCCTGCTCATCAGGCTCATAAATCATTCCTGAAACCATCTCAGCTCCCTGGGGAGTATTCAGTGCTGCCATTACAGCGCATATAGGGCTAATCAAACACAACAACCAACTCTGCCCTCACAGGTACACATTTACCCATTTACCCCTGGGTGGAGAGAAGCAATTATGGTAAAGTGTCTTGCTCAAGGACACAAGTACCCCGGTCGCGGTTGGGATTCGAACCCACATTCTGACGACTCAGCAATCAGAACACAAATCCGATGCACTAAACCGCTCGACCATGGCACTCCAAGTATCATTCCATAGACAAATTTTACAACCGTTTCTTTCCGACATTCCAACAGGGTCGCACAATTGCAGAGCAGCTGGCTGAGAAGCTGAACGCCAAGTTAAACTACATCCCCCGCGGTACCGATGAAGAGGTGGTGGTCGAGAAAGAGAAACAAGTCTTTCGCAAGTACGAGGAGGAACTTGAGATAAACGACTTCCCGCAGACGGCAAGATGGAAGGTCACATCTAAGGTACGGATGCCTGGAACTAACCATATGGCATAGATTTCTTTCTCATATATTAGTCCTATAACACTGGTCTACAGCCAAAATGCTTCCGAAACAAATGAAGTCAAACTTCACTAATTATGGGTCACTGAAAATGGAAATGATGCTTAAAATTGTTGATTGGCTCTAGTTTTTAAGATATGGTACCGTTTAATGACTACAAGAGACAAGCCAAGAAGTGCAGAGTAGACACTGAATAAGGACTGAACTATGAACTGATACATACATGTATATGTTACATAAACAGGGCAGGTGACATAATATCAAGTGAAACAACCATAAACACATGAAAAGACCTAGGTTTACAATTCATGATTAAAAATCTGCTATGTACACCATATACATAGTACATAAAATGTAAACTTAAATATCTTGGAAACAGTAGCCAATCAGCAATTTTAATTGTCATTTGAATTCAGCACATCAAAGTCCATAATATATAGCACATTTTATCTCCGTAGCAGACAACTTTAAAAAAATTGTTGACCAGTGTAATTGTACATGTTGGTTTCGGTTGGTGTAAAATTCCTTTAAGGACCGTTTAGAATTGATGATCTCAATATGTGTCATCTCATTCATACAGGAGAACCTTGCACAAATCCAGGAGTACAGTGAGGCGGGCATCACCATCCGTGGGACTTACTTTCCTCCCGGCAAGGAACCCAAGGAGGCAGAGGGAGAAAGGAAGCTTTACCTTGCCATTGAGAGTAAGTCACAAATCCACATTTTAGTAAATTTCACTCAAAATATTGCTCGATGAAAACTTGTACCCATGCTGACTCCATCTTACAGAGCTCTTTCTAACACTGCTTGGGTTTTATATTTATAGCAAGAATTTATTTATTTATTTTATTTTTTTTTTAAATTATTTTTTAACAAGCCCAATTTTTTTCGGACTGCGGTCCTCTTAGGACCTATGGAGCAATTGTTAAACTATTGGCACAAACTATTCATTTAGCTTGCTTTGTTAGTTTACCAGATTTGAAAGTAACTGTTCTGTGTGGCACAGCTTCTGGAAGCAGACAAAAGAAGTGATAATTGACAATCCTAATACCTACAATGCAGCTACTGTATGTAGTCTGGAACATCAATGACACTGCCACTGCTTATCCTTCACTAATCCTCCCTACACAATAGACAGTAATAGCCCTTAATAGCCCCTTTTGTCTCACCCTGGAGGGCCAGTTGGGCTGGGCACATTCAAGCGTTGGAAAAACTATCTGCTCAATAGTTTGACCATTGAATCGTGTTTCAATAGTTTAACGATTGTTCAATGGACCCTATAAGGAAGCACACTGCTGCATTCGTTGTTTAATTTTTGGAGAATGTCTTGTTTTTGTGTCGTAGGTGCTAACGAACTTGCAGTACAAAAGGCCAAGGCTGAAATTACAAGACTCATCAAGGAAGAATTAATCAGACTGGTAAGTTTAAGATTTAAAAGACTCATAAAATAATTTTAAATAATAATAAAACAGTGTCATTCCTGATTATGAAACAGAAATTTGAGATTTGTTTAACCAAGTGTCTCAGACTATTGACATTTATATTACTGTGTAAACTCTTTGAACTCTCCATCTGCTAAGCATAGCTAAAAGAGAATCTGCTAAGCATAGCTAAAAGAGAATCTGCTAAGCATAGCTAAAAGATAATCTGCTAAGCATAGCTAAAAGAGAATGCATGGGATATGACCCTCACTTTTCAATCAAAATATGTCATTAAATTTGTGATATTTTGGTGTATTACCACAAGACCTTTTTTTGTTTCCACATTCACCGATAAAACTTGTTTCCCCTCACTTTGATAATCCTAGCTACTCCACCCCCCACAAAAACCTTCTCCAGACAATTATTGACTTTAAAAGCTGCATCTAGAAACTAAACAATGTTTCCCCCATGTCAAATATTGACATTTTTCATTTTCTTTGTTTACAGCAAAATTCCTACCAGCCAATTAACAAGGGACGATACAAGGTCTTATGAGAGCACCCTTCAGGTTACAGCGAACAGTGACAGCAAATCAAGTATTTCAATTTTTAACCAATTTTGTTTACAGGTTTGTGTGAATAAATTTGATAATGTATAAAACCAAAACAAATGATTTTTTTTTCAAAAGGTTTTAAGAGTGGGGCATGGACTGTAATGATATTCTCACAGTACATGTGCAGATATATGTTAAATAACGTACTTTAGCCATGCTTTTTGTGAACTTAGCTGAACGTGGTTCATTTTAACCAATTGCATCCAACAATCTTTTCCGACAATCAGAAAATCTAGCAGTCAGGTTGGGGTCACCTAAGCCAGCAGTATTTTACATCAGAGACAGATATTAGTTCATAAAGAATATTGTACGTTATAAGCACTCAAACATGATGAGAATGTACATGTATTATCTTGGTTTGTGGTAATGCCATGAAATCAGTATGCTCTGATCGTCTTCAGATGAGTGTATCTTTTGAGATCCCCACATGAATAAATACTTGATGAATGTGACCCTTCTGTTCCTTTTAAATTGGAATATATCAGATATGAATCATTAACTAGTTGTGATCTACCCTTGGGATTCCCTACCCCTGAGATGGTCTGAACGTCCCAGATTTGGGGAGGAGGTAGGGTAGACCCGGATTGACATCAGAGATAACCCATGAGATTGTATAATGTGAATGGGAGTTTTAAATCACCATCATTTAAGGGGACTCACTTTTGTGAGAGCATACTTTTGTAAAGAAAAGTTACGTCATTGGTAACGTTGGCAAAACTGTTTCTACGAGTATGCTTTATACTCTTTGAATCAAGATATACATTAACCAGTTCGCGTCGGAGGCCGTGTATACACACACATTTTTTTTTGGACAGCGGATCGGAGAGCGTCTAAACACGCCTCAGGATTCTCGGGAATTTGTATAGATTCCCGGTCAACGTGGCAACGAGCCATAAGCATACGGTGGAAGACGCGGTCTCCCCGGTCACGCACTGGTGAGCACCATTGTTCGTGTTTGTGCGGTAAAAATAAACCCGCCACGGGGTTCGGAAAAACTTGTTTATTCCCGGTGCGAACTGGTTAAAGGGAAGGTACAACATTGGAAATGTTGGGAAAACTGCTTCATATGAGTATGCTTGCTCTCTTTGAATCAAACCTGTGAAAGTCTTATTAAGAGAACAATTCGGTCAATTTCAATATATTTTTACTCAAATGACAGCATCGGATAGAAAACTTTCATCAAGGAATGTGTAATACCATCATAAACTTTACATCAAGTATAAAGTTTTATGTTGAAATTTAAATCTGATCACTTTTTTTGATAATACCAATGTTGTACACTACCTTTAATAAAAACTTACTTTTATAAATGACTTCCACTTGAGACAGGAATTATTATAAAATACATCAAACATTTTTTCTTCAGAACAATAACTTAATACAGTTGTTTTTGCTTCCTAAAATACAATCTACAAACTTTTCTAATAAAATAGTTCAACTCTTCACCATCTCTTTATAAAATACATTGTACTTGTAAGGCAGTTCAATGAAATGTTAATAAACTCTTGTTTTAGATATTTGTTAATATTGTTTGAAGTGTGTCACTTTAATTGTTTAATTTTTGTTTTTGTGAACTAATAAACCTTTGCTTATTTTTGTTCTTCAGAATAAGTCAAATATTAAAGGGACAATATTGTCACGATCAGAGCAGACTGTCAACAGGGCATGGCATTAGTGTACGAGATTAAGATAAACACGTAAAACTTGTAGCTTTGCATGGTGAGGAGGATAAGTAAGACTAATTGCGGTGACACCATGTGAAATGCTCAATTGAGTAGTAAACGTCGAGGTACAACTCGACGTTTCAATCAGTGTGCTCTGATCGTCCATTTCTCCAGAGGACGATCAGAGCATACTGATCGAAACGTCGAGTTGTACCTCCAGTTCTTTTCAGAACTAATTACTACTCAATTGAGCATTTCACATGGTGTCACTGCAATTACTCTTACTTAAGATGAACACAATGACTAAAAATTACTTGCTCATTTATGCAGCACCAATGAAATTATAATGTGGGGTATTTTTTCAATCATTAAGTCAATCTAAAACTACCTTTCCGTTTGCATGCCCTGTTGATTGTGACAATATTGTCCCTTGAAATGTATCTCTTTAAAGCCAGTGTATACTTTTAGTAAAATGTCTGTAATTGCATTCATACTTTATATTAACCCTAACTACCCCATATTCTGCAAAATCCTCCAAGGGGAACATTTTTGAAAAAAATTCAGCACTGTCAGAAACTGGTACTTTCAACTCTTCAAATGGGGCAAAATTACTACCTGGCAAGAAGTACAGGCCATAAGTGCTGTATATGAAAGATCAAGGAATATGCATGGTGCGTTTTGAAGGTAAGGGCATGTTTCCAAAAGTGCACCGATGGATTTTGGAGGATTCAGGAAGGTTCCTAGCCAGAATACCTAGGGGGTTAGGGTTAAAGAAAAGTTTTTTTTTTCCATCATGGAATTTCTGTCTTCAGATGACAGAAATTCATTTTGGAAATTAGTCCAATAACTTGTTATCTAAAACGATGGCACCTGAGATAGCAATACTTCATGAAATCAGGTATTTTTCATGAAATCATGAACTTAATATACAACTAGTAAGTTTTATGTAATTCTGTGGTCATTTAAGATTTTGAGATTAACAATGTTTAAGGGCTTTAATAATGAACGGCTAATGGATACATAATAAATGAAAAGGCAAGGTACTTGGCAACATTGAATAAAAATACAAAAACAATCAAAAATATGTAAAGTAAAGTGGAAAAATTACATAACATTTCCAACAAATTAAACAGAGGGAAAGTTTCTAAATTTTCTTCAGAAATGTTGAGCTATGGAACATTACTATCAATTAATTTCAAATACCACTTTTAAGTGATTATAATAAAATGCAATAAATGTATGTCTTACAGTTAAAAAAAAGTTAATGATGAACTTAAAGTTCCTGCCATACCTAATGACAGTCAATATAAAGATTAAAATCAAAATTGCCCTTGAAATTCTGAAACAGATATGCATCTTTAAAATTGTTTTTAATATAAAAATAGTCTCTATTCCAAGACTGATGATGAATTATTGCATATTTGCCCGTGTTTTACTATAAGGGTAACATTGGGCTTAGTTTCTACATTATGTGAAAATTATTGAATGCAGTTTTCTCATGGTATTTGTGTATAGACAAGACTAACATCCAACACTGTTCAATATTCATAGTTTTAGTGTTGTACTAAATAAGTGAAGATCCTCATAGACCATACCATACCATACCATACACAATTTTTTTGTTCTGAAATATGAAAGCTCCCAAAAACTAGAGGGCTACGATGTACACTGAGCGGATAGCAGACAAATTAGCTTCAGCATAACCGTATTTCACAGGTTAGCAAGAAAATCTAGAGAAGCGCGTGTGCGTTCACAATGGATTTGTATTGTTTTATCACTCATTTACTAGCAATAATGGCTGGTAAGTCAGCATGCCTTTCTCTATGCTTAACGGTTAGCAGCACTATGAAATGAAAAATGTACAGTAAGCAAAAAATCGGCTGCTTAGTAGCTCGATGAAATTGGGCCCAGCTAGGTCAAGTCATTGACAGTCAAATGCAATGCCAATATACATGCGTTACACCTACAATATCCATAGTACATAAAACCTAACTCACAGAAACACAAACTGACTATCATTTTGAGATATTTTGGGACTGCCCACAGAGATAAGGGGGAGTATGCTATATATGTATTAGTACTGCTGCCCATTGTTGCTGTAGTGTAGAAGCTGGTACTGTGTTGTGGGCACAGCGCTGAGTTGCGTGACTGACGGGGTACCTCTCAGCTGAGCAGAGGACGTTATGATGGCAGTTGCTGCTGGTCTGGTTTCCAGATCATTGCAGACTCCAAGAGAGTGGTAAACCATGGTGCGGAGATCGTCACATCCCTGCTGGGCCTGGGTACCGACTGTCAGATAAGACATTCAGATACTTAATAAGTAAAAGTTGAGTTATTTTAACAAGGGATTCTCAAGATTATTTGATTTGAGGCATGAAGTCATGTTGATAATATCAACTGATGTAAAATCAGTAACTCACTGTGGCAATTATTTTAAAATGCTAAAATGGCAGTGTTGTATCCCATGAAGGCAGTAGGCCTACAGTCAGAATTTCTGACTTTGTACTTATTATTTTGTTTCCCCATTTTCTCTTGAATGACAGTAGTCCTGCCATAAATTTTCAGGATGTTTAATGGCAGATTTATCATTTTGATTCAAATACCTGTTGGTGTAAGCTGCTGGGTATTCTCTGTATCGTTGTATACCACAAACGGCTCTTCGGTGCTGCATGACACTTCAACTGTGCACTGCTGTGCACTGCTGTCAATGTTACCTGCATCCTGAAGTTGCTGGGGCTTGGTCTCTGACTGGTCCCTCTCTGCCCTCCAGGTTGCCTGACAGGTTGTCTGGTCAGTGTCGCTGGACTCCAGAGAGCTTTTAATGTCGCTCAGCTCCATGGCTGCGGCGAAAGGATCAGATACCGCAGACGATAGCTGTTGCTGTTGTTGCTGCTGCTGTTGTTGCTGCTGCTGCTGGATGAGCTGCTGTTGGAGTTGTTGCTGTTGAAGGAGCTCTTGCTGATTTAGCTGCTTTTGCTGTTGCTGTATTGAAGCTATGGTTCCCAACGACATAGTTGTAGTTGTGGCATTGTTGCAGTTTACGTTGGCGGTAGTGGTGGAATGTTCTGAATACTTTATATTTCCTTGCTGTTGCTGTTGCTGCTGCTGCTGCTGGTTTGCAATGCTGCAGATGGCTCTGTTCTGGCTGGATAGATCACTGCAGCTGTCATTACCCATATTCTGGACTACCTGCCAAAGACTAGGGGAACTTGATTCAGAAGACCAAGAGTGGTACATGTCGCGCCCATAGGACTGGTGACCGATGTTGTCCTCATGGTCTGCAGGGGATAAGTAGATCACCTTACCATTGGGAAGTAGAGCTGCAGTTGGGGTTTGTGACTGGAAGACATGTGATGGAGAATACATCAGAGGGATGCTCGCTGAAGGGTCAACCGGAGAGAAACTACCTCTGGTCGGACTGAAGTAGCCATAGGGGTTGTGGCGGGCACTGTGGTGATGCTGGTGACGGAAGGGCTGCCAGTTAGATTGTTCAGCATCAATCCCCAGGGGCCGTCGCTGGTAGTTGGGACTGCCGAAGGGGCGTTTGTTTGGAGTGGATTTTTTAAGGGGCTTGGCCTCGGGGTCATAGCTCTCATTGATAGACCAGAAGCTGCCCTTGCGGGTTGCCAACTTGCCGTCAGAGTCCCCAGCACGCCGGGATTTGAAGCAGGGGCTGGTGAGTGCATGTCGAACAGAGCTCTGTATAGTGGAAGAGAAAACAGCTTTATAACAATTGATTCATACAAAGTTTGAGATGTCTAAAGGTATTTCAGACAAGATGATATCTGGTGATGTTTCATCTCTTCACTCACTTCCCACCATGTTCACAATAAGTTTACATGGAACCAACTCCAACTTTTAAGGGGTTTTGGGGAATTTTTTTGCAACCACTAACCAGTTAAAAAATGATTCTATCAATTTGTTGGGGTACAGAAAGCGAAAATTTTCTTTAAAATCCACTTTTATGATGGTTTTTGGACTTTATTTCCCTTCTAAAAAATTCTCCCCTTCAGAAAATAGAAAAAATCCTATTATATGATGACTGTGTTGGTCACTAATGGGGAAGGTGACAAGATCAGAATGACATGACTGAAGAAGTTAACGTATGGTCTTTAGCCGGTGTACTGAAAAACAACTACACCGCCGGTAAAAGAGAGCACTAGATTAAAATGACTGGACTAGGTCCAGTGAGTATTTTTTGAGCCATGACTTACCATCCAACTTTTCTTCCGATTTTGATTCAGCCGAAGATAGTACGGATAGCAACATCTGGGGGAAAATGTGGGAAGAGATTTAATAATAATGATAATGTGGACTTATATTGCGCACGTATCCACCAAACTGGTGCTCAAGGTGCATTATATTATTACCCCTGCTCATCAGGCTCATAAATCATTCCTGAAACCATCTCAGCTCCCTGGGGAGTATACAGCTCAATTGCTGCCATTTCGGTGCATGTAGGGCTAATCAAACACAACAACCAACTCTACCCTCACAGGTACCCATTTACCCCTGGGTGGAGAGAAACAATTATGGTAAAGTGTCTTGCTCAAGGACACAAGCACCATGGTCGCGGTTGGGATTCGAACCCACATTCTGACGACTCAGCCATCAGAACACAAATCCGATGCACTAAACTGCTCGACCATGGCACTCCACTGAATTAATAATTATAATTATAAATGTACAGACAAAAGAAAAGTAGACAAGCAAGCTTGAATGCCATATGCTATATATATAGATGGGGGGGGGGGTCTTTAACATTTAGTCTCATTTAACTGTTAAACATGAAATTGTGTGTCTCTTATTGCTTCTAAAGCTTCCTTGTGCCCCCCCCCCCCCCAAAGGAACATGCTCAAAGCATAATCATTACTGGTATAAATTAATATTAATAATATTATGTAGGCTAACGATAAACAAACTCACACTTTTTTATAAATATTGTTTTGTTTTGCAACCATAACCAGAAAAACATAATTTGGTTTTATTAAAGGGGCAGAGTAGAATCGATATCCTAGTTTAAGATCAACACAGTGACTGAAAATTACTGGCTCATTTATGCAGCAGCAACGGTAATATGACCTTATCGTGTGGGGAATTATTTTCAGTCACTTAGTTAATCTAAAACAAGCACTCTGATTCCATGCCCTGTTGATCGTGACGATATTGTCCTTTTAAATTATCTTTTTTATAATGGAAGGGCATATTCTCAGTTACTCTTTCGGATTCTGTTAGGAGAATAAAACCTGCCAACAGTGCATGTGGTTCCCTACTTGGAGGGGGGGGGAAGCATTTTCTGGCCTGGTTCATTTTTCACTGGATTAAAGAAAGCATTACCTCTGACAATTTTTATACTTACTCTAATCCATCGTACACCTCACATGGCTGCATTTCCTTCTTGCCCGCTGCCCGATACACCTCCATGATCTGTTGCACCAGACCCACGTTCGGCTTGTCGTATGTCAGCGGACTGATCGTTCCTTTGAAGGAGCTCATTTGGCTGTTTTCGCCGGTGGAACGCCCTCTTGGAAGGAGAACTCGTCTGGTGGAGCCTTTGGGGCGAGCTAGGGTGTAATTGTTGCCATGGGGATTGAGATGGGTCAGCTGAAATTATAAAGTCAACACAAATAGCAAAATGTCTGTAAATTCATCCATCCTTCAACAATCAAGATATGTATAAAAACCAACCTGTGAAAGTTTCAACTTGTTTCATTGTGATATTGCAGTCATTTTGGAATTTCTGTTTTCAGATGATAGATTTTATTGAAACACGTGAGATGGAAATATTTCAAAGGATGTTTGATACCATTATCAACTTTACACCAATTAACTTATAATAATGATATTAGTCACTTTAAATATAATTTCATGAAGTTAAAATAAAAATTCTAAAGCAACTTAAAAGGTTGAAAAATAGCACTAACCTGCATTCCGTTGGCTGTCTGTTGTAGTGGTACAGCAGCATAAACAACATTGCCTGTGAGATTTCCTGTCAGGCCACTGGACATGCAGTTGTTCAAACTTCCAGTCTTACTCTGAGCCTGGGAGAAACTGTTGAAGCCCGGGAGCGTGTCTACAGGTGAATGATGGGGAAACCCATGGAAGGGAGTGAAGCCGGAACCAGTCTGAAAGTTCGCCTGACAGAAGGATGCGAGATCGACGATTGGGTTCGGGAGTATGTTACCTTGCAGAGCTGGGTGGTGGTCTTGTAGCTGAGAGCTGACTGTAGTGGGAGTATCTCTCACTGGGGATGAGGATGGCAAGGTCGTCGTGTAGCGGATGTCGTTGATGGATACTGGTGTGACCAGACTTAAATCTGTGGCCACACTTTGTTTGCACTGGGGTTGGGTATTATCTATAACATTATGACAGTCCTTATTGCTGTCCTTCTGTGGTGTCAAGGTCTCGGTGGTGACTGGATACGAAGCGGTTTCCGGCTTGTATTCTTGAACCTGATGGAGGATGCTACCGCTGTCTGTCTTTGGCATTGCCACTGGTGAGACCTTGACAGGAGAGGGCTGATTGCAAGCCTCCATTTCAATTTGAGCAAGGCTGCTGGAAGCTGGACTCTGGTTCTGGCTATCTTGGGAGTTTGCCTGCTCAATGCTTGCCATAAGTACAGACGGCTCGATCTGTTCTCTGGGAATAGCTGCAGTGTTATTTGATGAGGCTTCAGGTTGATCATCTATATATAAACAATTTGGAAAGTTATTGTTTGAAAAAGGATTGACTGACAGTTTAGCCATTCTTTTTGGCAAAAGAATAATGCAATTGTCAAGTAGTGACAGATAATTGAACTCATCACTCCATGTGCACTCCATGATATAAGGCCTAACTTGTTATGCATTTTGGTAAAACTTGAGGAAAAAAGTTAATTCAAATTTTGGAAAAATTAATTCTACAATAATTATCTTTTCTTATTATGACATGAGACATTTCACTCAACTTTCCTAACAAAGTAACATTTAAAACACGATCAAGGAACTTACATACATTGTGATTTAACACAATGAATTGTTTCTGAATTGTAAATTTTCACTTAATTTGATATTAAAACTTTAAAACACAGTTCACTGTCTGTGTCAATAGTGATGGGCTATATGGCAGTATGTGATTGGATCTCAGTGTATAGACCAGGTGCTTAGCCGGGGGGGGGGGGGGGGTGGTGTATTTTTGTTTTCCCCAAAATGGAGGATCTTGAATAGGCCATCACTAAATTTATTATAGGCCTAGACCCATTTGTGAGCTTGAATCTTGCATGCATGCCCAGGGACAGGTGGGGGTTATTCCCCCCACCCCACCCCCCACCCCCAATATCGCTTAAAACGGCACTTTATGGACAAAATAGAAAGAACAAATATATATATCTTTTCTCTTGATTTTTTTCTATTTTGTTTTTCCGTTTTTTCTGGTAACGTTACAGACTGATTTTGTCTGATCCTGAACCCAACGGTACAAACTAACTAGACCTAACATTACTTTAGTACAAGTTAAAGAGACAATATCATCACGAAACTTACATCACTAGAGTAGAGAACAGTACTGAATAGCTCATTTATGCAGCAGCAATGATAATAATTAATAATAATGTGACTTTATCATGTGATATTATTTTCACATTAGCCTAGGCTAGATCGTTAAAAATAAAACGATCATTGGCCGGCTAGAATCCCATAGCAGCGGGTTCCGCGATATAGGCCCTATAGGTTGGTGAAATTCTTGCGTCGGGAGATAAACAATTGTTTAAAATGTTGCCCTACATATTAGGACCCTATTAAGTTTACCTTGCCCTTGACCTTGACCTTGACAATCGACGTAAGAAGACGTTTCTGCAAGTTGACATGTCGCTTGTTTTTTAACTGTCACTGACTGGTCGAAAGACTGATCGCTTCCTGAAACAGGAACGACATCACAACCATTGTTTGTTGCGTCTTTATCCATGAAACCTTTACCAGTCGATTCCAACTCGACACTATCCACCGATCGCAAACTGATGTTCGACATGTTGTCACCACCGCCTCCGATGTATTCTTGGATGAGATCGGTTGCCATGAATGTACAAAATAACCTAATAAGTTGGATGTGTGTGAAAATATCCCGAGAGCAAAAAGTTTAGCCTACATGTGCTTTTGGCGGCGTTCAAGCGCAGGATCGAGGATGAGTGCGAGCGTTAGTTAGCGCATTGCGTACTGTATGATCATTTTGAACGCGATGCAGAAATAACGTACGCAACGCTGAAAAGTTTACGTACGCGCGCGCGCACGCACAATAACAAAGTTCAAATTTAAATGCCCTCAAACACGCAATCTCATTGGTTGAAAGTCGTGTGTCTGCATTCGCCCTGCCGCGCCTGGCCAGGGGCCAATTTCATAGAGCTGGTTACCAGCCAAACTTTCATAATAATGTATGCATTTTGGCTGGTAGTATGTTTTATATTAGCAAAATTCTCTGCTCGCGCACGCGCATGAGTGGAGCATGCGCTCATCGTTAGACCAAAACAAAAAAATTGTTGAGTTGCCCTCCAGTGAAAATATTTGAAGGGGTCGGTCGGTCGGGATTTTTTTTATTTTTTATTTTTTTTCTCCTTGACTGTCATTTTAAGATTGAAATGCATTGGAACTGAAACCACATACCATGTTTTTCATTTGTATACCTATCAGCAAGGAATTTTGCTTCAGAATAAAAGTATCCCAAGCATTTTTGTTGTACTTTTCGCTGTGATTGACGCAGCAAATTCATCCATATTGCGTGCAATGCTCAATATGCAACATGTGAGTGGCCATTCGATTTGAAAACGTGTAGATTGAGTCGCAATCGTTGGCACACAGTGTGTGCGAAGGCAGTGCACCATGTGAGGGCCGGGGCCATTCGATTTGAAAACATGTAGATTGAGTCTTGGGTACCGGTAAATTTACCGGTAAAAAAAGTGGAAAATTTCAAAAATCAAACGTATTATGTTTTATACAAAAAAAATTGGTAAGTTTCATTAATAAATAGGCCTATGAATGACGGGAAAAAAAAAAAAAAAAAAAAAAAAACCCGACCCGAGATTTCAGCACTTTTGGGTCGGTCGGTGGAGGGCAACTCAACATCTTTTTTTTTTTTGGCCTTATTGTGGGGCCATGGTTCCTTCGTGTCACGAGATCGAGCCAAAGGCGGAGGGGTCGGGGACGAGTGAAGTGTCCAACATGTTTATGTCAAAAAATAAGTTTTTTAGAGCTCTACAATGAAGAAATTGTGGAAATTTGGTATAATATTATGTTTTAGATTATTTGATTCCCGTTTTTATCATTTTGGACAAAAAGCCCGATAAAAATGGTCCTATGTTGCTATCAAGCGGAAGGGGATTTTGCCGAATTACTTTGGAAATTAGCATTTATTTTTTTGGGGGGTGATTTGTTTTCGCAGGGGGTTATTGTGGAATGTATATCATAGACCCAGGACAACCCGAAACGCATTTTAAAATAAAATAGACGTAAATAAACATTTTAATGTATATTTCGATGACTGAGGTTTCGTAGTACTGAAGAAAAAAAATGAATCTTTAATATATATTTTGAGAGTTTATTCAGTTCAGACCCCTGTATGGTTGAATGCACTGTGCTCCAATCTGATCTGAATGTGTAACATTGTACTAATGTACACGTATTTACATATGTATATGTACGTGCGTGCCGCCGCCGTTGCGTTCGCATGCCACACACGCACGCCGCGCGCATTCATTCGTCATTTTGTAGTTGGGAACTGAAAGTCAAGCAGGTTGTTTCGCCACGTGGTGAGTATTTCAAAATGAAGAATTTTGTGTGATAAATTGAGGCATAAATAAACTCTTTTCCAATTATATTTGCATTACTTAAACATACTTTTATATTATAGATATAAGTGTGCTGAGTGTAAGAATGTGGCGTGTGACGCACAGTTTTGGGGGAAATAAAAGCGGACCTGAAAGAGTGGCGTAGTTAGGTACGTTTTGCCCTAGCCCTTATCATGTGACTGATAGGACACTATCTACAGTGCAAAGTACACTTCCGACAGGGTCCTGACCAAGAGTTCTTCCCGTTCGTATACCTGTAAAGTTTGCACTCGATTTTCTCCTTTTTTTTTTACCGGTCTTCATTGGCTGAACCATGGAGGTAGAATTAGAACTGAGGCAGGCACTGTAACTTCTTAACTGCCTCTTGGTGAAACAATTTTTGCTGAAAGATGTTTAATGTTAAAAAAGGAGGATTTCCCCGACATTTCTCAGACCAACGGCCAATCTGTGTACACACTTTTCACGTCGTTCATCGAGCGATGACCTTGTCACCTTAGGGTCAGAACATTGATTGCGCGGCAGAACATCAATTGCGCAAGGGCGACATTGTGGGCAATAAACCCTTTCATGGTCATATGCGCCATGTTTTTGACAGGGCAAAATTGTTTACTTTGAATACTCGTCGTCTGCGACCCGGCATTCGAACTTCACGCATGCATCTGGAGTTCACGTGAATTTCGAGCGCCGTGTCACAGACGGCAACAAGTGTTCAAAATAAACAATTTTGCCCCGTCAAAAACATGGCACATATTACCGTGAAAGGGTTTATTTAAAGAGCCGTGTTCTGCCGCGCAATCGATGTTCTGACCCCAAGAATCATCGCTCATGCGCATTATTCAGCATGAACGGCATGAAAAGTTTGTATATGGATTGTCCATTCTCTGAGAAATGTCGGGGAAATCCTTTTTTTTTTTTTAGACATCTTTCAACAAAAACGTTTCTTCAAGAGGCAGTTGAGAAGTTACAGTGCCTGCATTTCCTCAGTTCAGCCAACGAAGACAATTAAAAAAAGGAGAAAATTAAGTGCAAACTTTACAGGTATATGAACGGGAGAACTCTTGGTCAGGACACTATCGGAAGTGTACTTTGCACTGTATATAGGGTCCTATCGGGGCTAGGTTTAGCTCACCAGTGTGGCACAGACCTGAATCCTGAGCCACACGTCGGTTCCATTGCTGCTAACGGCAAAGGTACGGTCAGAGTGCAAGTAGGGAGTCCGTCACTTTTCATGTTTTTTTTTAGGAACCCCACAAGTTAGTACAGTGAAGTTATGGTTATTTAAAGCCTCATGATTAGGCATTTTCTGTCTGTCAGATTTTCACTTACGCAGGGTATACATATCACAAAACTTTAGCTGTAGCCATTAAGAAAATAACAAGATGGTATTTTAAGTTCACCATAGATGTCCTCTAGATTACCTTAAACTAGGGTTTTCAGTTGAAAAATTATTCCTAAACCAATATGCTCAATATTTATATCAAATTAAAGGTCTTGATGAAAGAAATACAATGGTTTTTAAATCAAGAAAATCGGACGAGTAGTTTTTGAGGAATCCTGTTTTTTTTAATCAAGTATACAGCATTCGATGAAGCGTGACTGTCCATACACTGTGTACATCCCTAATGGCAACAAAACCGTTGAATCAGCCTACACACACCGTGATACACACGCACAGCGTTCATGCTCGTTTCCCTCGGAGCTTTTGAAAGGGTGTAAAAAATACTCTCCGTTCAAAACTAAACAAAATTAAGGCTCAAAACTTTCACATATGATAGAAAAGAGGTGTAAAATTAATTCAGACATCGCTTTTACCTTTCAACTTGAAGATTTCACCTCAAAAAAACGGTGTTTACTTTTTATCTTTTCGTAACTTCGGTTGTAGAGTAGCTGTGGAGATCGAGCAAGCATAGGTATGTAAAGGAGCCCTTTGACTCAATAGGGAAACCCGTTTTCATGTCAATCACAATGTACTCGGGCGCGGAGACAGCTCCGAAGTGGATGCCCTCAGCAGAGCGCAGCAAATTTTACGGGCTGAATGCGCCGGATCTCTGAACACTTCGCGAAAGGCTGGGCGGGACGAGAGTGGTTCATTCATAAAAACCTAGGCTTCGCACGTACTTCCGATTGCTATTTTATGTATATTGTTGGATAGCTGAAACTAAGATTTCGACAGGTAAAAGTAGTAAAAAAAAAATTTGATTTAAAATTTTGATGTTTTTTGTTGCGGGCGATGCGCTGTGCGTGTGGAGGGCTTCGGTCAAGCACGTACGAACTGAAAACCCTACTTAAGCAATGATCTGGACATCTCCTTACCTGTGAAAATCGGCTTTGGTATTTCAAATCATTAATAAAAACTTAAGATGTTATTCATGCCGACCCATAAGCCAAGACTTCAATGCACAGAGATGGATAGTCGTCGTGACAATACATAGTCACACAATTATTTCAATGTTGGCAACATCTTAATCCATATTGAGTACAATAGTACATTACAGTTTATTAATATTAAGCACATTTGACATTTGTAAATTACAGTTTGACAGGATTTATACATTGAACTTGGCAGTATTACCAACATGTAGAGAAAAAATGAAACGATGCTTTTAAATTTTTCCCCTGTGACAGACAAAGACTTAGACATGACAAGGACATGTAACAGGCATGTGAGACCTGACTAATAAATAATTGATAACAATAATAAAATTTTGATAATAATTTGAATCACTTTTGTTTTGTTTATTTTTTTTAAAGGGGCACCATAGTCAAGATCATAGCAAACTTTCAACAGGGCATGGAATCGGTGTCCTAGTTCAGATTCAGATTCAATGCCCTGTTGATCATGACGATACTGCCCCTTTAAACTGCATATTTAAAAAGTAATGTTTAAGTTTTTTTGAGAATGAACCAAGCATAAGAGGTTTTTTAGATCCGGTTTAAGATGATTCCAAAATATAATCCCACGAGAAAACACACTGTTTTTACATAATGATGTTCTGTTATAATTAATGTAAAGATTACCCTTCAATGCACCACGGGTGCCATATTTTCATCGATAGAGGCAAGCCACACTGAGTTTTGCTCTTCACTGACCCAGAGTTGGACATAAATAATCTATATTTTTGTATAAAATAAATTTTAATTATTAATTGTAATTAACATGGTCATGGGCATTGAAAATATGCTCTGTCGGTCAGTGTTCACAGGTCAAAATGAGTCGACCATTTTGTGTAAAAGCATTGTCTGGTTTTGTTCAGGGTGGTTAAAATGACAGTAAAAACCAGTGCACATTTGGATCAACAGTCAAAACAGGGAGTTGACTGATAAATTCAGATAAAAGTTAAAGTATATGAATCTATATCAATATACTTTTAAACTCATATTTTCAGCAACAGCTACAACAGAATGCAACTGGAACAACTTCAACAACAGCAACTGCAGCAACAACAGTTGCAACAGCAGCAGTTGAAACGACAGTTGCAACAACAGCTGCAACAGCAGTATGTCCAACAAGCACACCAGCAATTGGCTGAACAACAATTTTATCAGCTAACACAAATGAGCACCAGCGGATTCGTACAGGCCAGCAGCGACCGGTCAACCTCACCTGGTAATTAAGGCCAGACCACAGAATTTCCCCGCTGAAGTTAAACCACTTAATTCATTCCAGGATCAGGGAGATTTTGCCACGTTGTCTCCAGACCAAGTAGTGGATAGTGAATTTGACATGCTCGGGAAACCAGCCTCAGGCAAGTTATAGATTTGTTTAGTTTATGTTATCAGGTAATTTGACTAATAAGATGTCCTTGTGTCAACCCTGTGTCAACATAAAGAATCATTTCATATAAAGGATGTGTTTTTAATTTTTATCTTTCTTTACAATTAATATACAGGTGAGGAGATTCGGGGCCTGTCTCATATACTGACGTATATGGATATATTTGGGAAGGGAGTGATGAAGCCACATGGTGACGTCAAACAAGGAGCTGCTGATCTGTTTGGGGCTGTCCCTTTTGAAGCGGTTGCATCTAAGCTTTTACAGTGACAGGGGATAAACCATCTGGTGTGCAACCACAACACAAACATGAGACAGGTATATGCAGATTTATGCACTATTGCATATGTGATCTTGTTGCACTTTTCAGATACGACCTTATTGTTCTGACAGGACGAATTATTTGGGAAAGAATAAATCATGACTTTTTCACAAATGCACAAATAAAATATTGTGTTTCTATGAGTTTGAGCAGTTCATGTTCTGTGGCAGATCTATGGCACATGAGTCAAACCTGATACTGTGGACACCTGGATAATATGGGAACCTGTTTGATGTGGCTAGCTTCTAGGGGTAACGATATTGAATTTTTTTTATATTTGATTATCGCCGGCATGATATCGGCAATATACGATATTATCGTCTCAATATGCAGATTTTTTTAAATACATGAAAAAATGTATGTATATATGAACTACTTTTACATGCAAGTTCTACAGGGAAGTTACATAGGTAATAAACAGTTAATCCGAACAGTTGCTCCAAAACGAGCCGAGTTCTTAGATTTGTGCCGCTCGGTGCGACGAACATTTCATAAAAAAGAAGTCACCGTGATGTCCATAAACAAACTTATGGTTTATAAATGCCTACAGCCCCCATCCCATAGCTGAACGGAGAGTTGATCGATCGCGCACGCACAGTTAAGCGGTCATCAGCCACGCTTTTATTCTAATATCCGACATATGCTGAATGTGAAAACCTCACAATGTACACCAGCGTGGTTATTCAAGGAGTGGACCACGTGATCCTGGGACTACCCTTGAGTAAGTTTAAAGCCCACGCAGCAACCAGGAGCACAACGCACAAAAAAAGACCACGCACGCAAGTCGTAGGAACATGAGCGGTACCGCGCCGTGATTTTGAACTGTTTTTTAGCTCTTCACGGTACCGTAACTTTGTTGATATCACCGTATAATGACATGAAATTTTGAGACAATTTATTAATCTTTGGAATATCGTCAATATGGCGATATTTCGATATTTTCAAAACAATAACCGATTTAGCCGATAATTTTTTAATATCGTATCATTACGATATCGTCCACCCCTACTAGCTTCTGATGGGTTTGAAATTTGTGTAACATTGTATAGGTTTTTACATGTATCATGGGTGTCCATTGTCCACACAGATAAACATTTTTGTGTATGTTAAATGCTAGTAGCATTCATTTTTGGTTTTGATATATTTTAAAATTCTTCCACAATATTACTTTTAAATGCAGCATTTCACAAGCGTCCCCATGTAGTCAGCACAGCAGGAGGTTTAAGACGAGCAGGCCGTAGATGATGATGTAGTGGTAGCAACAGATCCTAATATTCACATTGTAGTAGCTAAAACTCTAACTCATTGAAATCCAGCCCTGGCAGCCCAAGACAAATTGGTTCACAAGAGAGCCTAGATGCCTTCGGGGCAAAGCCTTTAGTTTCTGATGCCCCTACTTCATTGTTAATAAAGACCAAGCCTATGAAGACTACTGAGCAATCTTTTGATGATTTTACACCACGGTCACCTCTAGAGGACTTACAGAAACCTTTGGTTGCATCCTGAGCAGATTCAAATATTGACAATCGGGACCTGTTTGGAGCTGTGACCTTCCAACCCCCGAAAGTCATCGGCGAAGTGAAAGACAAGGTGCTCAAAGAAGGGTCCTCACTAAAGCACCCCAAAACTTTCAACAAACAAGCCTGTAATTCATGTCTAATGAGCAAAAGGTCAGGTAAAGGTCATAGTTGAGAGGTAAGGTCATATTTCACAATATAAATAGTTGATGTGTGTATTAATGAATCAACTACTTATGGCCAAAAAAAGTCTCTTCGTTCTGGTCTCTGCGCCCATCGCCTCAGACCCACGTGTCAACATTGTTAATTTCCTTTTTTTTGGCCAAGAAACAACGTCCAATTGCAGCCAAAATTGCTGGATCAATTGGAATTCTGCTGTGCCTTAAACAACTTTCTCACATACAGGTATGAACATTTGCCCGATTTGTGAGGCCTCTGTTAGCCACCTTACTTTGTATACGCAGGACCAAATTTTCCTTACACAATGTATCACGTATTTCCCTGAAACCAGAGACTTTTTTGGGGGACTATGCAAAAATGTGCTAATTTATTTTAGTGTCATGATATGTTGATGAATGTGACCTGTGTTGCAATCTTACTTCAGGTAATTAATTTCATGCCAGTAAGTTTTAATTGTTCATAATTATTTTCACCCCAGTAATCCTAAAATTGAAAAAAAAAAAATTCTCAAAAACCTTAAATTATAATAGAGAAAAATTATTATAGCTAGAATATCCTAACAGGCAATTTTTCAAAATATTTTTATGTTCATATTGTATTCTATTACCATTTATCCTATAAATGATTGTTTATAGATGTGTAAAAATTTGACGGTTACCTAATGAGTGTTTGGAATACACTGTTTGTAAATTATCATAGTGTAACATGAAGTATCAAGAAATTTAAAAAAATTGTCAACATTTCATCTATCTGTTAACAGTTTTGAGTAAAAATTCAGCAACTCGTTTCTTTAATTGTCATGACTCAATAATTTGAATATTAACACCTTCATGTATTAATTGTGTACATTATTTCAAATTACTATTTAAATTGCCAACAGCGTAGATTTCAATCCAATACAAATATCTTGATTCCCTAAAATCCAAAGCAAGTCAAATTAAAGTATAAATGAAGTTTTTGAAGCTGTCAGGATTTTTTAAAAGATACATTTGTGACGTATTCTTTTATTGTTTAAAAATTGTTTTTGAATAAGCTCTGCACAAATAAACTTGCAATATTTAGTTCTTATTAGATAATAAAACACTTTTTTTACAAAAATTTAAAGATTTGGTTTAAGTAGAACTACTAGTCTGAATACATACAGTGTACATGATTTGATCCATATACCTTATTGTTTATATTGGTACATGGATGGGAGCTGTATCACTATACACTATTCTAAGTATTAGCTTGCTTTTGATTAATGTAAATAAATTTAAAGAATTAATTTGGTTAAATATATTAGGTACATTGTCAACAAGACTAGAAATTCTGCAGACTTGGCGTGGTTTATATGCACGGTTATTCATTCTGCAGACTTGGCGTGGTTTATATGCACGGTTATTCATTCTGCAGACTTGGCATGGTTTATATGCACGGTTATTCATTCTGCAGACTTGGCGTGGTTTATATGCACGGTTATTCATTCTCCAGACTTGGCATGGTTTATATGCACGGTTATTCATTCTGCAGACTTGGCGTGGTTTATATGCACGGTTATTCATTCTGCAGACTTGGCATGGTTTATATGCATGGTTATTCATAATTTATACATTAATATTTTGTCCTGCTAATGTGATAATGGATGAAACTGAACTTGTTTTAATAGTAAAAATTACTAAGGAACTCTAAATCAAATTTTTTGCTTATAAGTGGTTACATTCATGCTTAATCGTTTTTGTTTTTTAATTCTTGCTTTTTAGTTTGCCATTTATGTAAATGATTAGCCCATTGTTAAATATGCATTATTGCTTGATTGGAGAAAACCTATGACTGGAGGTCCTTATGATTGTAATTATGCATAATTCATCAGGTAGATACAATATTAACATGTAGTCACGCTTATATGAATGTTTAAGTAATCAAAACTAAATTTTCTCAAATATGTGACCCGCTCTGCGAAAAAGGTATTAAGGGATGCTATGCTATTACCCGTAAAGGGCTGTTCTGTGGAGAGGGTGAAAAAAAAGTCACGTGATTTTTTGTTGTTGGTTTATTGGCTTCTATTATATCAATACTTTCATAATTTATTTACAGAAATATTATTGATGAGTAAAGATGAAAAAACAAGTTTAAATTTTACACATTATGCAAATTAGCAAAAATATTTGAAAAAATACTTCAAGATGCTTGATAATTCAAATTTATATTGCACAAGCATTCCTAAAGGAGCTCAAAAGGAACATAACTGTTGCTATGGGCATTCAAGAGTTTCTTCTTAGCTCATTTCTTTTCCACTTGCTGTGTTTAAAGGGCTGTATCTCTGAAGGCACGTCCGTTAATTTGTACAATATGAATATGCAAAAATCAGTATATCTCCAGAATGCAAAATGCCACAGGGTTCAAATCTACACCAAATTAAAGCTTATATTGTAACCAATTCAGCTATGTATGTAACTCAATTTTTAAATTTTGTCTCATAATACCCATTTTTGTGGAGCCGGTCACATATTTTATTGATCATTTTGGCCAATGGTTCTTCATGATAAAAGTCATGTGAACAGATAAAAATTAACAAGTTTTAATGGTTTGCCAAAACCTTGGACAGATTCATGACTGGCATGTAGTATCAATTACCAAACAAAATACAGTACTTGGTCATGAAATTTACATATTTTAGGATTGAAATTATGTACCCAGATTCAATGATTGATATTTCTTGGAACCCTACCCTATTAGTGGCTAATATTATCAGACTTGGAGAGTACGCTACATGTTGTTCTGTTGAGTTATATGTACATATGATTTTTCATAGTGTGATTGTTGAAATGTTTCTGTTATTATATAATAATGTGGACTTATATAGCGCTTGTCTCCACCAAACTGGTGCTCAAGGCATATTATATTATTACCCCTGCTCATCAGGCTCATAAATCATTCCTGAAACCATCTCAGCTCCCTGGGAGTATACAGCTCAATTGCTGCCATTTCAGCACATGTAGGGCTAATCAAACAACAAACTCTGCCCTCAAAGGTACCCATTTACCCCTGGGTGGAGAGAAGCAATTATGGTAAAGTGTCTTGCTCGAAGACACAAGCACCATGGTCGCGGTTGGGATTCGAACCCACATTCTGGCGGCCCGGCCATCAGAACGCAAATCTGATGCACCAAACCGCTCGGCCTTGGCACTTCATTAAGCAAACCGTAAGCCTTTCACTGTGAGTAACTGCACACTTGCAGCACAAATCATTTAGTTTTATATTTGAAACTACTGTAATTTGTTACAATAATTTATTATTTTCCAGTGAGTATTAAATTATTCACAAAAATCAGTTATATTTCCAACATTAACTGGCCGTAGTCAAATGTACATTATTTCAAGAACATCTCAAATCTTAAAATGCTTGGAACATTGGAAACTCGGACTATTATTACACGTAGAGAAAACGAACTGTTCTCACTAATTCAGTTGCTGGAAATAAATGCTCTTTTGGCTGGAAACACCAAGTATTTCTTTTGGAACGTTCCTTGTTCCAAACTGGAATGATCCATGGAGGAAGGAAAATTTTCCTTCCTCCATGAATGATCCAAATGCAAGTTTCAAGTCGGAGACACTCCCTAAGATAACATCAGGACCCAAGACATTTTACTTGGTGTAGAATGTAATTGTGTTTATGGGTTCTATTTCAATTTGTCGGTTTTACTAAACATTTAATTTTGTATATAGAATTGGAACACCTGACTGTCTGAGGAAGGCCTATTTTTTGTCAGTCATAAAGAACTGCTGAGCTGCTGCTCAATAGGTGTAGGTTCCAATCCTGTATGCCTAGGCGAATAGTTCGAATATTCGCGAATAGTTGTTGCTAATCGTACTCGTATTCGCGGTTTTTGAACTATTCGATTAATCGGGCTGGCGCGAATACCTGCGACTAATGCCATTCATGAGTAATTGCCAGTAATAATGTATTTCCTTTGCTCCGCATAACTTCCCGGTCGTAAACTGTTTGGTAACTATTCGTGACTACTATTCCCTAGTAACACTGCCAATTGCACTGTTTTGTCTAGGCACCACTGGTATACACATTGTAGTATTCATGAATAGCAGTCGTGAGTAATGCCTTTGAGGAAGCCGACATGGCTGCCTATAACTGCAGCGACTGTTGCCTGGCAAAGGCCGTTAACATCAAAGGCATGCCGCGTCATGTAAGTCTAGTGGTTCAAAACTGTAGGCCTTTGTTTATCATACACGATCCCACGGCGCAACGCTATACACACGAACCGCCTTGGGAACTTGGTATAGAATCTACCCCCCTCCCCGAAAACGGGGAAACCACTACGCATGCGTCAATTTGAACTTGATGGCGCTTCCCACATTTTTGGTGTGCACACGCATAAACAACAACGGACTGCCGGCCGTGAAGTTGTCGATCTTTGTACAGTTCATGGGTTGGTCAATGATTAAAACACTTGAGTAAATGTAATACAATGTATATAAATCACATTGCCTTGGCCAACATATGTTTAGAAGAAATATCTACTGGTTAATGATGGGAATTGTAAATTATAAGGTTTAGTTATAAAAGCTAGCGTTATCGGCCTGATACGCAAAGATTTTTGGCCGATATGCTGCCAACCAAAATTGCCGAGCACATTTTTCTACCCAATATTGTTCGTAGTGAACACGCTCTGTTTACATGTCGGCATGTTTAGCACGCATGCAGTCGCATAAAACCCGTAATTAATTCCATTTCCCAGACCCAATAGAAAGGTGCTTCTTTTCTAAATACGGGCACTAGTGAAACATCGGCCCCAATAAATCATAGATATGCAATTAATGAACATTATTCATGATCGAACAGCCAATGAGAAAAATAATAAAAATAGCAACTATGCAAATGACGTGCGGAAATGGGCACGGGATCCTGGGGCGCGTTTTCTGACGTCATATTCTTGACCAGAAACAAGACGTCGTAGGTACGCGAACGTAACCAGAAATTTTTTCATCAGTTTGTGACGTGTTCAATCATCAACGTTTCTCAAAATATACGGTGTAATTCAAATTTTCGCAAAATAGAACTTATTCGTGAGTTCTAGTAATAAACTTGAAAGATATACTGGGATACGGACAATCATTTCATCATGTTTTAATAAATAATTAACAAAACTTTCGTTACTTTTTACAATGCGCCATCCTTGAAACCAATAACCGATCACAAACTTCGGTTCACATTTGGTCAGAACAATGACGTCATCGCAGCACAACCGAAAACGCTTAACCAATGACTGAAGCCCAAACATGTTTCTGGTTAGTCGCGAAGACGCGCCCCTGAATTACAACCTCTTACACAATGCACATAGTATAGTCTGCGTTGCAGCTCAAAGTGTGCATCATCTCAAAAAAATACATGTACATACCGTAGTACAAACTCAGTTCAGGGGCACGGCACCACGTGCTTCGAAGGCTTTTTAAGCATAGTGTGGGGCACAAAGTGGAAGCTTTGTATTTCCTTTCTCTATGTTGTGAACAACGAATAACGTCTAAACAGTGGCCCCCCTACATGAGCACTGATTTTTTTCGCCTGTATGGTTGATCGATTCGAAATAATAGGGGTGACCGTTAACATACGGGCATTATTCTTAACGACGACTTAAATACAACTCGGTTGTGTTCATTTCATTACGTTAAGGTGGACTTCCCTCTGTTGATATGGGATGAACATGTGCGTGAATATAGCATGTGCTTATTGAGCTGAAAGTTTCCCACGCTGCCAAAGTTTTTCACTTACAAATTCTATTATTTTGAGTACAATTTTGCAAGAAATAAAGAGGAAACAACAGGCATTCAAGAACTCAATGTATGTATTTGTCTATTGTCTGAACCTTACAAATAGGCCAGAAATTACGATCAAAGCACATGTTTTGATAATAATGTAATGCGCCTTGAGCACCAGTTTGGTGGATACGTGCGCCATATAAGTCCACATTATTATTATTATTATTATTATTATGTTTTCATACTTATAAACCGCGGAAAATTTGGGCAACTTAGCGAATAGTCGATTAATCGAATAGTAAATTTCACAATTCGTCCAGGCTTACAATCCTGGTCAGTTATTTTGTGAATGTAATGATGTTTTCTGATTGCTTAAATTCATTGGTCATCTATGTCCATTTGATATCTGTATTAATATTTAATGCATTATTCATTGTAATAATTTGATGCATTATTCGTTATGTCACTAGTATAAAGGACAAATTAAATTGTAATATACAAAATTGTATTTTATGGTGGTTTACCAATAAAAGTATACACTGCAAAGATTTGCCCCAAAACTTAAAAAAATGCATGTGTCAAATTTGTTAAAGATTAAGCACTTAATTGTATGTTTTAGTAAAAAATATTGCTACGTTGTATTTTTTTTATTATATTAAATTATAAAAATGATACTGAAAAAGTACTGCGTTTAGAGTCTAGCACGTAGTACGTAGTCCTAATAGACAGATGTGATGAATTATCAGAAAGTGGGCGCTCTTTATAGTCAACAGAGGGCGCTAATATATATATTTTTTATTTTATTTTCATAACAAAATGATAAAGAATGAAAATGTATCACTTCAACCTAACAACAGGGGACATGCACGTACCTTTAAACAAATTCAGGCCGCACGGTTGCCCATAATAATGCAAATTGAATTGGATTTGTTTCTAGAACTGAAGAACTGATTGTCAATTTGCTTGTCTACATCTTTAACTTTACTTGTAGCAAACTGAATCTGTTTGTCTGGTTCCATAACCCTAACCCTAACCCTAACCCAAACCCTAACCCTAACCCTAACCCTATTGTTTTTGTTCGGTTTTTTAGGTGTTCGAACGCGCAGCGCGAACACCTATTGTTTTTGTACTGTTTTTTTTTTTTTTACTTCTTCTCAGTGGCGACTGTCCGGCAACAAAGGCATCCTTGCTGAGCATTTACAGCCTTCAAACTTAACACATAAACAGAACATATCAGGCAGACGAAACCGTTTGCTGTGACGTCATGATTACGTCATCAGGTGTCGAATTACACTAAATCAAAGTTTAATATTTCAAAAATTCATATCTCATGAACCACAAAAGATATTTTCACAATCTTTGCATCATCTGAAAGATGTTGAATTATGTGATTTTTCGTTTTTAGATGTGACCCCAATCTGACCTCTCCTTCCGGTCGAAACCGGAAGTTGAAAATTTCAAAATTTCAAAAAATCATATCTCATGAACCATAGAAGATATTTTCACAATCTTTTTATTATCTTAAAGATCTTGAACTATGTCACATTTCGTTTTCAGACGTGACCCCAATCTGACCTTTCCTTCCGGTCGAAACCGGAAGGTTAAGTGAAACAATACGCTGAGTTACTATTCCCTGTATGTACGAATAGACATATTGCGCGTGCACAGAATACGTACACAGCAATATACGGAGTTTAATATTGGCCTACAACGTAAAGGCCTTGTCACACGGGGCAATTTTCAGGCAATAAAAGTTGCTGGCAATGAGATTGCTCGGAGATTGCCCTGTGTGGCATTTCATGCAATCCAGTGGCAATGAGTAGACTATACTAGCTGGCTTTCTACTTTGAGGCAATCTGTCGAGGCAATCTCCAATCACATTGCGTATCAGTGATCACGTGACATTTTATCACAAGCAAAACATTTTCAGCGGCGGCCATTTAATTCTCGTTTACATGAAAAATACTGAGGAATTTTGCCGTTCTTATTAACTCCAAAGCAAAATACAAGAAAATAAAATGGGTTACCGAGAAAGAGGAAAATATAATTGCATTATTAAGAGGTAAGTAGACATTATTTAGAGGTTTATTGGCCTAGAATGTGCGTTTGTAAAGTAGGCCTATCGTAGACATAATTATTGCATGCACAATCCAATGGAGGTTCGTGACGGACGAAACTGTTGTACTGCATCTATTTCGTAAAAACTATACTGAGTCTACTCTTTCGCTGTTTTGCAGTGTACCTACATGATTTTAAGTTTGCATTTTAACTAAGGATAATGACTGAGCATGGATAGATTATTGTCCAGAAAAAAGTTTAAAAACTGTGCCATGCAGTCCAAGTCAAAAGAGCATCTTAACTCGCCTACATATATGTACAGTACATATACATGTATGCAAATCCATGTAAATATATACATGTTCGTGTGTTGTTGTCTCTTCTGCAATTCTGCATGTTCTTCGTGTCAGCGAAATATATCCCTAACTCAACCTAAAGAGATGCTTTTACTTGATTAGTCTGCTAGTTGTAGCCACAAAATTGTCATAGGGGCACCTGTTTTTCTGAGCTAGGTTACATTTGTTGTGTTGTTATTATTAAGCATAAAAAGTCTGTCCCTCTATGCTTTAAAGAAAGGTCAGGTCTTATAACATAAAAAAAAGATGAAGAGCCTGCATAAAAAAAGAAAACTAATAAATGAAGAAAAAGCTGGATGAGTTAATATGAGTTTTAATTGGAAAATAAACATGCAGGTGTGTTGGTGGACAACATGTGTACACCAATTATAGAGGGCATTCTCTTACTGGAGTAATACATGTTGGCCTTTCCCCATTCAGAATTTATTTTTTCACAGAATCATTTGAACATTTATTTATATTTTGTATTTTAGCTCTCCAGTATGCCGAGTAATTGGAATTAGATGCAATGGCTGGCATCAGTGAGAATCAGTTCAACAGCCTAGAAAGCATCTAAAACACAAGCCCCAAGGTAACCAATAAATCTGTGGTACAATTATTGTAAATGTGTGTGTGTGTGTGTGTGGGTCTGGGTCTGTGTGTGTTTTGTGTTTTTTCTGTGTGTTTTGTTTGTTTGTTTATTTTTTTAAAACCTTGTACGCGTTACCAGTACAAATTACCCATGGCTGTCCTTTCAGTGCAATTTTGAAGCCAATCAGAGACACCTTTTACAGGCTCATTGATGAAGCTCCAATAATTTTTGTTAAATGCCAGATGACGAAATAGTCTAATCCTTAAGTTGCCAGACTTCGGTATTATCGACCTGGGTTCAAATCCCAGCGGTGCCATGACGCTTTTTCTTTTTCATTTAAAATGGTTATGCAACCACTTAAGTAGTTTAAAATTCAACTCAAAGTAACGAAAGGTATTGGTGGCGCAACCCACTGGTGTTGGGTTTGGTGCAGGAGTCCCAGGTTCGAATCCCAGGGACGGCACTATTTTATTATTAAATGATTACGCACTCACGATTCATTTAAGTAGTATTAAATTCAACTCCAAATACCAACAGGATAAATGGCGCAAGCCGTTAGTCCACTGGGCTGTCAATTGCGGCAGTTCCAGGCTGGTACGTCCGGGTTCGAATCCTGCTCCTGACACATAGAGACATGGCAGCTGCTGGCTGCGGCAATGGCAGGGACCGCCATGTCTCTCCCCGAAGGTTTGAGCGTGGAGGAAATGTACGGACGGGAGGGAATAAGAGGGACCGGAAGGGTAGCGACCTCCCAGAAGGGTGCTATGGTGATCATCATGCCGGGGTGTCTCGGACTTTGAGTCATCCGAATACCTGGTCGACACTCTGACTAACTCTCCGCACTTTTTTACAATAATTATTATTTAAAAAAATTTCAGATACAAACATTCTGTTGCGTCTCTATTGTGTCTCTCCAACAAGTAGGAGGCATTTTAAAAAACAAATCCATTTTTAGGCCAAATTTGGCAAAAACCACGTTTTTTTCTTTCACCTCGAAAAAAGGTTGTCTGCAATTCTCTTCTAAATTACACAAAATCAACCACTCGGTCTGCAGAATAAAGCCAGTTATAGTTATAGTCTATTTGGGCCAATTTTTAATTTCACTATTTCACTCAAATTGTTCATAAAATTTGGTCTAAAAGTTGGTAAGATAGGCCACTCAAATTACCACAAATGTGTTCTAGGCACTCTGTTACGTCTCTCCAGCAAGTATTAATCATTTTGAAAAAATGTCATTTTTAGGCCAAATTTGGAAAAAACGACAACGGGTACCTTTGTCGTTTTTTTCACCTCGAAAAAAAAATGTCTCCGATTGGCTTCAAAATTACACAGAATGAACCAATGTGTCTGCAGAATACAGCCACCGAGTTACAGCCTGTTTGGACAAGTTTAAAATTTTGACATTTTACCTATATTATTTCATAAAATATTGATTTTCTTAAAAAGTTGGAAAGATAGGCCACTCAAATTACCACAAATGTGTTCTAGGCACTCTGTTACGTCTCTCCAGCAAGTATTAATCATTTTGAAAAAATGTCATTTTTAGGCCAAATTTGGAAAAAACGACAACGGGTACCTTTGTCGTTTTTTCACCTCGAAAAAAATGTCTCCGATTGGCTTCAAAATTACACAGAATGAACCAATGTGTCTGCAGAATACAGCCACCGAGTTACAGCCTGTTTGGACAAGTTTAAAATTTTGACATTTTACCTATATTATTTCATAAAATATTGATTTTCTTAAAAAGTTGGAAAGATAGGCCACTCAAATTACCACAAATGTGTTCTAGGCACTCTGTTACGTCTCTCCAGCAAGTATTAATCATTTTGAAAAATGTCATTTTAGGAAATTTGGAAAAACGACAACGGGTACCCTTGTCGTTTTTTCACCTCGAAAAAAATTTCTCCGATTGGCTTCAAAATTACACAGAATGAACCAATGTGTCTGCAGAATACAGCCACCGAGTTACAGCCTGTTTGGACAAGTTTAAAATTTTGACATTTTACCTATATTATTTCATAAAATATTGATTTTCTTAAAAAGTTGGAAAGATAGGCCACTCAAATTACCACAAATGTGTTCTAGGCACTCTGTTACGTCTCTCCAGCAAGTATTAATCATTTTGAAAAAATGTCATTTTTAGGCCAAATTTGGAAAAAACGACAAGGGCTACCCTTGTCGTTTTTTTCACCTCGAAAAAAAAAAGTCTCCGATTGGCTTCAAAATTACACAGAATGAACCAATGTGTCTGCAGAATACAGCCACCGAGTTACAGCCTGTTTGGACAAGTTTAAAATTTTGAAATTTTACCTATATTATTTCATAAAATATTGATTTTCTTAAAAAGTTGGAAAGATAGGCCACTCAAATTACCACAAATGTGTTCTAGGCACTCTGTTACGTCTCTCCAGCAAGTATTAATCATTTTGAAAAAATGTCATTTTTAGGCCAAATTTGGAAAAAACGACAAGGGGTACCCTTGTCGTTTTTTTCACCTCGAAAAAAAAATGTCTCCGATTGGCTTCAAAATTACACAGAATGAACCAATGTGTCTGCAGAATACAGCCACCGAGTTACAGCCTGTTTGGACAAGTTTAAAATTTTGAAATTTTACCTATATTATTTCATAAAATATTGATTTTCTTAAAAAGTTGGAAAGATAGGCCACTCAAATTACCACAAATGTGTTCTAGGCACTCTGTTACGTCTCTCCAGCAAGTATTAATCATTTTGAAAAAATGTCATTTTTAGGCCAAATTTGGAAAAAACGACAAGGGGTACCCTTGTCGTTTTTTTTCACCTCGAAAAAAAATATCTCCGATTCGCTTCAAAATTACACAGAATGAACCAATGTGTACATATTACAATAAATGTGTTATTTGAGGGTTTATTTACAATCAGGAAAACCACCAGTTCCAAAAGTGCCTTGAATTTTTTGCCAAAAATAATGATGGTTGAAATGTATTTAAGCCAATCTGCCTAATTAAGTACACAAAAGAGTTTGACAAAGTCTTATTATTATCCCAGTTAAATTTAACACAGTTAGCAGACATTTCTTAAAGATTATCCTGAAATGTACATGTTAATGAATAGTTATAGAAACCCCAATCATATCTCAACAACCACAAGAGGTAAATTCACAATTTTTGTACCATTGTACAGATCGTTAATTGTCGAAAAATATTTACAAAAAGGTGACCCCAATTTGACCTTACTTCCTGTCCAAACCGGAAGTCAAAGTTTAATATTAAAATAATTTCTAAATTCAGTATTGTATTGTATTCAAATAAACTTCTCGCGAGAACTTCAACAGACGTTAACATTTGACTTCTCCAACACTTCGAATTGATGACGTAACCATTTTAACTTCAACCGAACACCTTGTTTTTGTTGTGACAAAAACTTATATCTAGTTTAATGTTGTTTATCTGTTTTATTACCCAGTTTTATGTCCAAAGCATTGTGAACAACACAACATAAGCTGAAACCGGATGCATGGGTTGATGAGAGTACGTAGAGCATACCCATATAACTAAAATAATAAGCAATTTTGCCAACATGTTGTACCTGATGCTCATTAATGCTCATACTAATTTATAGGCATCAAATAGCAATCTTCCTTAAATGTCAAAGACGCTGACATTTGGTCAGTAAAAAGTACCCGTTAAAAATATATTATAGTTATAGTAATGGCCGATAATTGAAGATGATTTGTATGTAAAGTTGAAAGCGGAGGGATTTCTGGAAGGAAGAAATCATAGATTTGCGAGTTAGAGAATTTACTCATGTTATTTAGCGTGGGGTAGTACAAGTCTTTGACTGTAGAGTTAACGTAGAGTTACTTACTACTAACGTTAAATGTGATTTTGAAGATTGTAACAGTGTATGGATTATTTGTTATTATGTTAGCACTTATCATTTTTTGCCAACATTTTTTGCCATGTACGTGGGGACAAAATTTCCCATAATTATACAAAGTATGGTGGCTAAGAGAGACCTCACAAATCGATAGTTTATGGGGGAAAATGACTCTTTTCCTAATTATAAAAATGTTATGTTTATAATTTAACTGATTTCTTAATAATTTTCTCCATAATTTTGCTATAAAGTGTAAAAAACTTACATTTTCTGGCCGACCACTTTTCTGCTTTGTGCACAAACGTTAAACATGTGCGTTTGTTTACAATTTCCAAAAAACCAATTCCCATAATTCATTACGCGCACAATTCCGGTAAGGTCAAATACGATGTCCAATTGCAGCCAAAATTGCTGGATCGAAAATAGTTCAGACTGGTTTCCTTCTCCGTTGAGTATAAGATTATGCACGAGTAGTCAGGGAATGTGATTGTGTACACACAAATTTAAAAAACACATTACATCGGCTGTCGTCTGCTTGTGTCTCGTTACGAAGTTCTTCAAACATGTTGAAAAATTCAACTTTCTTCACTCCTAATTTTAAGTAAGTAACCCTGTTTCGGTTCAGTGTATAGTTAGACAATACAAGAATGATTTATAGATCAATGGAAAAGATTTTCGGACTGTATTTTTAAGGTTTTTACGTGGCTCACGTTTCAACAGAACGACAACAAAGGGGAAAGTACGTCAATCGATGGCATGGATGGGGAAGCAAGGGCAATATTATTTGGAATTGAACATTGGCAAAGAAAATATCCAGAAATGAATGAATGAATGTCCCTCGTCATGTTCATTGCTTCGCTCAATTGATTTCATGTGTTCCTTCCTTCCTTCATGATCAGTGCTACTGCTAACATAAACAAATAATACACTGTTAGTGTTACAATCTTCAAAATCACGTCTTAACATTAGTAGGCCTATGGCTATGCTTAGCCTACTCTCATTGAATCAACCTGTGCAGCCGGTTTCACAATATTATGTTGTGTTGTTCACAATGCTTTGGACATAAACTGGGAAATAAAACAGTTAAACAACCTTAAAATACTTGATAATTTATACCCATCCTAGTATTTTTTGGCACTTAACCTTTAAAGAAGTCTTTACCTACCCACCTATATTTTTCATTTGAAAAACACTTGTTTTATTTTGTTGGCCTCAAGAACTTGGTGAGGCGGAAATCATTACAGTGGCAGTGGCATGCTTATGAATTTCTTGCATGAGTGCAAGATTGTTGGTCAGTATACAGATCTAAATCTAATATTTTCAGCAACATCTACAATAACAGAGAACTGCAGGAACAACTTCAACAACAGCAACTGCAGCAACAACAGCAGCTGCAACAACAGCAGCTGCAACATGCAGTATGTCCAACAACAAGCACACCAGCAATTAGGTGAACAACAACACGTTATCTCCAGACCAAGTAGTGGATAGTGAATTTGACATGCACAGGAAACCAGCCCCAGGCAAGTTATAGATTTGTTTAGTTTATGTTATCAGGTAATTTGACTAATAAGATGTCCTTGTGTCACCCATTGTCAACATAAAAATCCTGTAATATAAAGGATGTGTTTTTAATTTTATAATCTTTCTTTACAATTAATTTATAGGTGAGGGTCTGTCTCATATTTGGTAAGGGAGTGATAAAGCCACATGGTGACGTTAAACATTACATTACATTACAACAAGTATTTATCATGCGCCATTCCCGAGAGGCTCATGGCGCTTACAAAAATTAATATGACATAATAAATACAAATCAGGATAGGATAAGACATAAATTGATGCAAAATTAATGAGGAAACAAGTGAGTTTTAAGAGCCTTCTTGAAGGCATTAACAGAAACAGATTGTCTGATATAAACAGGAAGATTGTTCCATAGCTTGGATGCACAAACAGTGAAAGATCTATCACCAGCTTGGACTCTTGTGATAAGATATTCAAGGCGGAGATAGTCATCTGTTGATCTTAAATGCCTATTTGGAACATAGAATTTCAAACAATTTGATAAATATATTGGTGCTAAGCCATTTAGTGATTTGTACACATATAGAAGCAATTTAAATGATATTCTTTGTTGAACTGGTAGCCAATGAAGTGATTTTAACAATGGTGCAGGATCCTGTCTTCTATTTACAGTGAAAACAAGTCTAGCTGCCCAATTCTGTAGACGTTGCAAACGGATGATGTATGACTTTGGAAGTGAGGATAAAAGTCCATTGCAGTAATCTAAACGAGATAAAATCAAAGAGCGTACAGCATGATGGCAAGTTTCTTGATCAATGAATTTGCGAATGCGAGTTATATTCTTTAGGTGAAAAGTGACAGTTCGACTAACATTTGCAATATGAGAAGACATTGTCATATTTGTATCAAAGAATGCACCAAGATTTTTTATGGTTTGTGATGGCTTAATGCAGGCATTGCCAATGGATAAAGTGATATCTGGTAGACATTTGAGATTGTGTGGAGAAGCTGCGATAAAGAATTCGGTTTTACTGTCATTAAGTTTCAGCTTATTTTCATTCATCCAGTTTTTGATATCACCGATACAAGTCTGTAGCTTAGAAATTGCATTTTTCAGATCACCAGGTTTTTTTTTATTAAAGGATACATAGAGTTGCGTATCATCAGCATACACATGATGGTTTACTTGATGATGACGTGCAATGTCACCAACTGGTAGAGTATATATAGTATACCCCACTGGGCCAACCACAGAACCCTGAGGTAGACCAAACAATTAAGGAGCTGCTGATCTGTTTGGGGCAGCCCCTTTTGAAGCGGTTGCATCTAAGCTTACAGTGACAGGGGATAAACCATCTGGTGTGCAACAAGAACATCACAAACATGAGGCAGGTATATGTAATGATTATTGATGTGAAGTCTCCTCTCATGTGCTGCTAGTTAAATAACCAATGTTTGCTTTATTGTTGGCATTTAAGGAACAATTCGTTGTATCAGTGCAGCAAGGTCGTATCATAGTTACGACCTTGTTGCATACATGGATTTTGCTCAGTGCAACAAGGTTGTATCTTTTTACAGAGTTCCAGAATGAACACGCAAGACCTATGGAAGAAGAAATGACGTTGCAGTCAGTTGTTTTAATGTAAGCAAATTTATGCAACCTTGTTGCATTTTTCAGATACGACCTTGTTGTTCTGACAGGACGAATTGCTTGGGAAAGAATAAATCATGACTGTTCAAACAAATGTTTTTTGTTTTTTGTTTTTTTTAAATGATGAAAGAAAAGGTAATGGAATTAATTGATAGTATTAAAACAATAAACAATTCATATGAAAATACATAATGAGAAATGAATTTCATGTATTTTTGTATGTACAAATAAAATATTGTGTTTCTATGTGAGAGTTTGAGCAATTCATGTTGTGTGGCAGATCTGTGGCACATCTGACTCTATTCAGTCAAACCTGATACTGTGGACACCTGGATAATATGGGAACCTGTTTAATGTGGCCAGCTTCTGATGGGTTTGACATTGGTGTAACATATTGTATAGGTTTTGACATTATATGTCCCATGGGTGTCCATTGTCCACACAGATAAACATTTTTGTGTATGTTAAATGCAAGTAGCATTCATTTTTGGTTTTGATATATTTTAAAATTCTTCCACTTTTAAATGCAGCATTTCACAAGCGTCTCCATGTACTCAGCACAGCAGAAGGTATATATGAGCAGGCCACACTGCATCAGGCAGTAGACGACGACATAGTGGTAGCAACAGATCCCAATATTCACGTCGTAATAGCTCAAGCTCTGCCTCTAACTCATTGAAATCTAATCCTGGCAGCCCAAGACAAATTGGTTCACAAGAGAGTCTTCGGGGCAAAGCCTTTTGTTTCTGATGAGTCAAGCCCTGCCCCCTACTTCATTGTTAATAAAGACCAAGCCTATGAAGACCACTGAGCAATCTTTTGATGATGATTTTACACCACGGTCACCTCTGGAGGACTTAGAGAAACCCTTAGTTGCATCCTGAGCAGTTTCAAATATTGACAATCGGGACCTGTTTGGAGCTGTGCCCTTCCAACCTCCGAAAGTCGTTGGCGAAGTGAAAAGACAAGGTGCTCAAAGAAGGGTCCTAACTAAAGCACCCCAAACCTTTCAACAAAGAAGCCTGTGATTCATGTCTAATGAGTAAAAGTTCAGGTAAAGGTCATAGTTGAGAGGTAAGGTCATATTTCACACAAAAGTAGTTGATGTGTGTATTAATGAATCAACTACTTATGGCCAAAAAAAGTCTCCGCACCTTTCACCTCAGACCCATATGTCAGCATTTTTAATTAATTTTTTTTTGCTATGAAACGATGTCCAATTGCAGCCAAATGACTTTTTCACATAGGGGAATAAACGTTTTACCCAGGTATACAGTAAATCATGTATTTCCCTGTTGGCAAAAAAAAAGATGGCAAAAAAAAAAAGCATGCCATTTTGAAGCTGACTGATGAACAGAAACCGGATACTTTTTTTTTGGCCTATACAAAAATGTGCTAAGTTATTTTAATGTTATGATATGTTGGATTAATGTTACCAGTGTTGCAATCTTAATGCCAGTAATCCTAAAATCGAAACAAATCTTTCTCAAAAACTTTCTATATAATAATAGAGAAGAATTATTTCAGCTAGAATAAGCTAATAAACAGGCAATTTTTCAGAATATTTTTATGTTCATATTGCATTCTATTAATATTTATCCTTATGATTGTTCATAGATCTGTACAAATTTGACATTTTCTTAATGAGCGTTTGGAATAATACACTGTTGGTAAATTATCAGTGTAACATGAAGTATCAATTAATACAAAATTTGTCAACATTTCATCTGATCTGTGAACAGTTTTGAATAAAAATTCAGAAACTCATATCTTTAATTTTCATGACTCAATAATTTGAATATCAACACCTTCATGTATTAATTGTGCACAACATTTAAAATTACACTATTTAAATTACCAACAGTATAGATTTCAATCCAATACAAATATCTTGATTCCCTAAAATCAAAAGCAAGTCAAATTCAAGTATAACTGAAGTTTTTGAAGCTTATTTCAGTTTTTTTTTAAAGATACATGCATTTGTGACGTATTATTATTTAAACAAAAAAAATTCAATAAGCTCTGCACAAATAAACTTGCAATATTTAGTTCTTATTAGATAATTTTTTTTACATAAATTAAAAGATTTGGTTTAAGTGGAACTACTAGTCTGAATACATACAGTGTACATGATTTGATCCATATACCTTATTGTTTATATTGGCAAATGGATGGGAGCTGTATCATTATGCACTATTACATTGCTTTTGATTAATGTAAATAAATTATTTAAAGAATATATTAGGTCCTTTGTCAACAAGACTAGAAATTCTGCAGACTTGGCATGGTTTATATGGTAAATTCATTCTGCAGACTTGGCATGGGTTATATGGTTATTTATTCTGCAGACTTGGCATGGTTGATATGGTTATTCATTCTGTGTCTCCTTTTATCAATCAAAGATCAGTTGACATTACATTTTAGTTTTACACCCAATGTCATCAGTCAAGTATTAGAACACCAACTCTTGTGATCCTGTACACACATGCCAGGATTGACCATCAGCCGGAGCACACAGCAGTGTGAGGGAACATGAGGGACATTTTAGGGAAATTAAAACAAGACGGCATCTTTAAAGAATGACTATACAAATATATCAGCTGAGCCTACAGAATGCAAACTGAGTGTTTATTGACTGAAGTCCACTCTGATGCTGTAAAGTATGATGTTTTAAGACACCAATGATATGTAGATCTTACATTATCTTAATGCAAAGCAAATATATTTGTTTTGCTGTAGTGATGCCATGGGTTTGTAATCATCACAAACATTTTTGTTCTGGAACCACTTGCCTTTTCCGACCAAACTTGAACTAGCTAGGTTACACTTTGTTTCAAGATGGTTTTAAGCCATTTCTTGTGTTTCTTGGTTACTTAGTTGTAAATTGCATAAAATTGATGAAACTATAATTTCATATTTTGTCCTGCTAATATGATTAATGGGTGAAACTGAAATTGTTTTAATAGTAAAAATGAGACTCAAAATCAACTATTTTTGAATGTTTATTGCATTCATGCTTAATAATTTTTGTTTTATAATTGTAAATGAGTTAGCCCATTGTTGAATATGCATTATTGCTTGATTGGAGAAAACCTATGACTGTGATAGATGTTGTTCTGTTGAGTTGAGTTCTACATGTATGTATATATGTATGTATATATGATTTTTCATAGTGTGATTGTTGAATTGTTATTGTTATTTACAAGTAAGCAGCCGTAAGCCTTACACTGTGAATAACTGCACAAATCATAGTAGAAACAGACGTCTTTAATGTAAGTCACAACATAATAATGAGTCATGAAACTACTGTAATTTGTTCTAATAATTTATTATTTTCCAGTGAGTATTAAATTGTTATCCACAAAAAATCGCAGTGTAATAATATTTCCAACATATTAACTGGCCTTAGTCAAATGTACATTGTTTCAAGAACTTAAAATGTATTGGAACATTGCATTGGAAACTCAGACTATTAGGAACACAAACTGTTCTCACTAATTCATTTCCTGGAAATGAACGCTCTTTTGGCTGGAAACACCTTGTTCCAGACTGTAATGATCCAATTGCAAGTTTCAAGTTCTGAGACACTCCCTAAGATAACATTCAGAAATTGAACCCAAGACATTTTACTGTAGAATGTTGTGTTTATGGGTTCTATTTGTCGGTTTTACTAAAAATATAATTTTGTATATAAAATTGGAACACCTGACTGTCTGAGGTATTCTTTGTTAGTCATAAAGAACTGCTGAGCTGCTGCTCAATAGGTGTAGATTTGAAAACATATATCTTTCATTATTCATTGTAATAATCTGATGCATTATTCATTATGCCATATAGTATAAAGGACAAATTACATTGTAATATACAAAATTGTATTTTATGATGATTTACCAATAAAAGTATACATACTACTGCAAAGTTTTGCCCCAAATTGTTTTTGATTTTATACATTGTTTTTTTGTCTTGTAGAAAAAAGGAAATATATATATATATTATATAACATTTGAATAATTATTACAGCTACAGTAAACTGAAACAGAAAGGGAAAACACCGACTGGAAAATCCCTCTTTTTGGCGTCCTCAAAATTAAATTATAAGACGCTGCAAAAATACTGCGAGTATGACAGATGTGCATGTGATGAATGATCAGAAAGAGGGCGCCCTTTATTTTTTATACTGACCAACAGAGGGCGCTCTTCATAGTCAACAGAGGGCGCCCTTCAAAGTCAACAGAGGGCGCTATTTATATATATATTGTACATGTTTAAACCATGTATAAAGCACGTGTCTAATATTCATCAAGTCAAAAAATCCTTAACCAATACCGGAGCGTCAGTGGCCTAGTGGATTGGCGATACACAATTGGAATCACAAGACAAGACCCAAAACCCCCACAAGGGTTCGAACCCCGCCGAGATCACCGAGAACAAGAAATGGACAAGCAAGAAAGGACACAATACAAGACAAGAGATACGAGGATCACAAGTCAAGAGTACACAAGGGATACAAGATCTCAGGAATGGAAACACCGTGGATGAAAGGAAAGAAGATGACGCCCAGAGAAGGATAGAGAGGAAGGTGAAGTGACGACGAGACGAGACGAGGGAAATGGTTGAAGAGAGGTTGAAGAGAGGTTGAAGAGAGGTTGAAGAGAGGTTGAAGAGAGGTTGAAGAGAGGTTGAAGAGAGGTTGAAGAGAGGTTGAAGAGAGGTTGAAGAGAGGTTGAAGAGAGGTTGAAGAGAGGTTGAAGAGAGGTTGAAGAGAGGTTGAAGAGAGGAAGACAAAAATAAACTTTTCTGAATTTTTTTTTTTTTTTTTTTTTTTTTTTTTGCAGTGCAAAACCGCAATTTAGCGGTAATGCACTGCAAAAGTATCGGCCAAAACGCTAAATGAGCTTAAAAATTTGTGGTCATATGGTAACATTTTTATTAAAATTCCATATTTTCTACATTTACAGCATTACAATGCATTTTAATCTGAAATTCTGAAAATTTACATTAAAAATTTAATTTTTTTATTATTTTTAATTGCAGTACAAAACTGCAATTTAGCGGTAATGCACTGCAAAATTATCAGCCGAAACGCTAAATGAGCTACAAAATTTGTGGTCATATGGTAACATTTTTATTAATTTTAGCATAATTTTTGTTTTCAGTGCAGAAACCGCAATTTAGTGGAAAGCACAGCAAAATTATCAGCCCAAACACTGCATGAGCTACAAAATTTGTGGTAAAATGGTAAAATTGCATATTTTCTACATTTACAGCATTACAATGTATTTTAATGTGAAATTCTTAAAATTTAAAGGGACAGTATCGTCACATTCAGATTTCTCAACAGGGCATGGAATCGGTGTCCTAGTTTAAGTGACTGAAAATTACTGGCTCATTTATGGAGCAGCAATGGTAATATGGCAGTCACTGAGTTAATCCAAAAACAGCACTCCGTTTCCATGCCATGTTGATCATGACGATACTGCCCCTTTAAGTGTAAACAACATTTTTTAGCAGAATTGCATTGCAGAAATCGGCCTTATGGCTGAATATTTCATTCATTTAAAAAAGAAAATTAATTATGCATATTTTCTGAATTTACTACATTAAAATGAGATTTTTGCAAATTTGAGTCATAAACGTTCTTAAAGTAGAACCATCAAGTGTTAAATGCCTACACTGGAAACAAATTGTCTTGCAGAATAAAACTTACGAGGCCTTTAAATTTGTTACTTCAGTTTCAAGAGTCAAAATATTGATTTTAAAGGGAAGGTAACCTCTGACTGTGATTTTGCAATGTTAGCACTGAAGTAATTAATTACATTTTGATAAAACAAACCATATATAATTACTAGAATTACTTACAAGAATTAATGATGAGATTTACATGTATAAATCCTGATCTCGATCACGAGATAATTTGTACAGTTAAGTCAGTTTATTCATCTAGATGTGAGATCTAAGAAGGTGATGGATGAAAGCTTTTTGTAAGCCTGTTTCAACGTATCATCTCAATCAGATATGATCTCTAAAATATTTAGTATGTCACATCAAATGTTTCCCATTGAGTATTTTTAATGAATGGATTTTGCCATGGAAATGGTTCAGCTGTAGTCTGGTACAGACTGCCTGATGTATCATCACATACAACAGACAAGATGTCTTCTATTTGTTTGCTTTGTAAATGTTCACATGATCGTGATCAGGATTTTGTCTTGTGTAAAATAAAATACACTCTTACAATTAAAGTAGAATAAATATAAATTTGCACTCCTGCAATAACAGCTTAAAGACAATGTACATCATTAGTAATGTTGACAAAACTGTTGATGAGTATATGCTTATACTCTCTTTGAATCATAATGCATTAAAAAGCCAATCTGTGAAAGTTTCAGCTTATTTTGCTGTCCCTGTTTTGATTGTTGACCCAGATGTGCGCACAGGGACATTTTTTATTGGTTTTTACTGTCTTTTTGACAACCCTCAACAATACAAGACAATGCCTCAACCCTCAACAATCAAATCAGTCAAAAACGGTTGACTCATTTTGACCTGTAAATGTACTAAATACATGTAAGGTTTGACAGTGTACTAGATGTACCTTGTCAGGTATATCAACATTTGACTGATTGACCCTTGCAGTCATAGAAGGGTTAGTGAGAAAATAAAAAAAATGATGCAATAGACTTTTTGAATTCATTCTATTGTGGAATTCATGAATGTGTAATCTATCCTTTTCAAATTGGACATTATTTCACTTCTCAAACGTTATTAGCACCTCAGACAAAACAACTCTAAGATTATTGATACTATCACCAACTTCACACTTAGAAAGTTTCAGAATTATAACTCAACAGTTTTGTTATTTTTGATTTACCAATCCATACTAAATACAATGTACAGTATACATGCTACTAGGAGTGATCAAATTCAGACAATTCTCAAAATGACTCTTTGCATAATGTTTGTTAAAAATTTTATGTAAAGAATATGCAACATATTTTTGGGACCAAAAGCCTATGTACAAATTTCACTTTATTATCATTTCAATCAATTACTGTGTTGCATTATAATTGTCTGGACTATCTCACTTGGTAATTCAGGCTTTAAAATCTTTAAAATTATCTTGTTCATTTAACATTGTGGTTTATTCAGCTCACAACAAATGCTATTAAAGGGACAATATCATCTCGATCAACAGGGCATGGAATCAAAGTACTAGTTTTAGATGAACACATTGACTAAAAATAATATTACCATTGCTGCTGCATAAATGAGTTAGTAATTTTCAGTCACTGTGTATATCTTAAACTAGGACACCGATTCCATGCCCTGTTAAAAGTCTGCTCTGATCGTGATGATATTGTCCCTTTAACACTGCTTATGTACAATATACCAAACCTAATCCAGGAAGGTTTTTGGTAGCACCAAAATAGTCTTGAGACTAAAAGAATCATTGGTTTGACAACTCAACCTTTCAATCACTAGTATGCAGGCCTGGAATTTCATTCTAGTAGGCGCAAGACCACTTTGTCCTGAGTAAGGGGCACTTCCCTTACAAATACAGTAATGTCTATGGGAACATTTTTAAGGGGCAGGCAGCATGGCCATGTGAAATTCCAGGCCTGGTACGCTCTGATCATCTTCTGATTCTGATTCTTTGGATGATTTGCACATAATTTAAGTAAACTGTAAAACCACTGGTTCTGTTCGGAACCAACCACAAACCTTCCTAGATTGTTCTTCTACCATGCAAAAAATATATAAACATACCTGCACAACCAGGTAAATACTGAACACAGCTAGGGTAGCTATAAAGATGAATCCATGATGAGGTCAGACACAAAGTGCTCCAAACATATCATTCTGATTATATGCTGAATGAGTTGGTCCATCTTTCATTAGGAAACTGAAGCTTGTTGAGAACATCCTGTGAATAAAAAACAGATTTTAAATTGGGGATTATTATACTCTGCATTATGAACAACTTGGAGAAAAATTTGTTTAAGTGGCATTTTTGTTTCCATAACAAAATGATAAAGAATGAAAATGTATCGCTTCAACCAAACAACAGGGGCCATGCACATATCTTTAAACAAATTCAGACTGCATGGTTGCCCATAATAATGCAAATTGAATTGGGTTTGTACCTAAAACTGAAGAACTGATTGTCAATTTGTTTTAAATAGCAATACAATATTCCCTGCCAATGCTGAAAACTCAATAGTCTAGTGAATCTCGGCTGTTGGGGGGGGGGGGGGGGGGGGAGTCACAGCAAAATTAAAAAAATCAGGGCTGATACAAGACAACAGAAATGGGGGGGGGCATAAAGAAAAACTTGGTCAGTCCAGGGCAGATGCAGAGGGGGGGGGGTAAACAGCACATCTCTGTCTGTCAGGGGATGATCCAAGAGGAGAGGGGCACAAAGACCAATCAGGGGCAGGAGGGCAGAAAGAGGAGGGACACGTATGCCAAAAAAGGGAGACACAAGAGAATGTTCTGTATCAAGGTAAATTGATAGTTTGATGATGAGGCCAACAAAATAAAAAAAATTGTGTTTCAAATGTAGGTGGGTAGGTAAAGACTTTTTTAAAGGTTAAGTGCCAAAAAATAATAAGATGGGTATAAATTATCAAGTATTTTAAGGTTGTTTGTCTGTTTTATTACCCGGTTTATGTCCAAAGCATTGTGAACAACAAACACAACATAATGAACTGAAACGGCTACACAGGTTGATTCAATGAGAGTAATCATACCTATAGAACTAAATAAGCAATTTTGCCAACATGCTGTACCTGATGCTCATTAATGCTCATGATTTATAGGCATCAAATAGCAATCTTCCTAGTTATAATGTCAAGGACACTGACATTTGGTCAGTAAAAAAGTACCCGTTAAAAATATGTTTTGAAAGTATGTGAACAGTTATAGTAATGGCCGATAAATGAAGATAATATGTATGTAAAATTGAAAGCGGGGGGATTTTCTGGAAGGGAGAAATCATAGAGTTAGAGAATTTGCTCAACATGTTATTTGTGGGGTAGGAGCCATGCTCTGACATTCACAGTGACAAGTACATCATTATTCTAAATATAGGATACTGTGAAGAGGAAACGGAAGAGGCAATCGGACTAGGTGCTATGCACAAGTACAAGTCTTTGACTGTAGTGTTAGTGTTAACGTCGAGTAACCTAAGAGTACTTAACGTTAATGTTAAGATGTAATTTTGAAGATTGTAACAGTGTATGTTAGCACTGATCATGAAGGAAGGAAAGAACACATGAAATAAACGGAGTGAAGCAATGAGCATGATCCATGACGAGGGACATTCATTCATTCATTCATTCCTGGATATTTTCTTTGCCAATGTTCAATTCCAAATAATATTGACCTTGCCTCCCTATCGATTGACGTACTTTGTTGTTGTTCTGTTCAAATTTGTCCCTGTTAACAAATTACACAATCGTTCTAAAAAGAGACTGTGAACGGAAGAAGCATTCGGACTATGTTGAAACGTGAGCCATTTAAAAACCTTAAAAATACAGTCCGAAAACCTTTCCCATTGACCTATAAATCATTCTTGTATTGTCTAACTATACACTGAACCGAAACAAGGTTACTTACTTGAAATTAGTAGTGAAGAAAGAACTTCGTAACGAGACGCAAGCAGACGACAGCCGCTGTGTGATTATGAAATTTGTGTGTACACAATCACATTCCCTGACTACTCGTGCATAATCTTATACACAACGGAGAAGGAAACCTACCAATAAGCCTTAACTGTGTTAGGCCAAAAAAAAATAGTCTCCGGTTTCTGGTCATCAGTAGGCTTCAAAATCGGTGCGGTGGTAATATTTTTTTTGCCTACAGGGAAATACGTGATACATGTACGTATACGCGGGGACCAAATTTCCACAAATCGGGCAAACGTATCATACCCCTATGTGAAAAAAGTCGTGTAAAAGACAGCACAGAAGAATTCCAATCGATCCAGCAATTTTGGCTGCAATTGGACACTGTTTCATAACAAAAGATAAAGAAAGACAATTAATTAATGTCGATGTGCGGGTTTGAGGCGACGCGCGCAGAGACCAGAAACCGGAGACTTTTTTTGGCCTCATCGGAATTGTGCGCGCAATGAATTATGGGAATTGGGTTTTTGGAAATTGTAAACAAACGCACATGTTTAACGTTTGTGCACAAAGTCAATGGAGGAGAAAGGTGGTCGGCCAGAAATGGAAGTTTTTACGCTTTATAGCAAAATTATGGAGAAAATGGTTAAGAAATCAGTTAAATTATAAACATAACATTTTTATAATTAAGAAAAGAGTCGTTTAATAGCTTCTTGTCTAAACTGGCACTTCGTTTGATTTTAAGTATTTTTTAATGGTTTGATTTTCCAAAAGTATTAACTATTAAAAAGAGAAAGTTTTCTGATGGAAGTGATTTTTTATTTAATTTTTTTCAATTTTTTATTTATTTTTTTACAAATGTTTTTACACTGGGTGTCGGTGGTAATCCCCAATTTATAATCATTATTATTGCGGGTTTGGCCATAAACTTCATTTGTTTTTTAAATACATTAAAATTATCAGTAACTCTTTTTTAAAATTTTTTTAAATTTTATAAAAAATGCTTTAAAAAGGACTAAAATGCATGCCGTGGTCGTCGCACCTTTCGCCTCAATTGACTTTGTGCACAAACGTTATAAACATGTGCGTTTGTTTACAACTTTTTTTTCCAAAAACCTAATTCTGCACAATTCCGATAAGGGCCAAATACGATGTCCAATTTCAGCCAAAATTGCTGGATCGATTGGAATTCTGCTGTGCTGTTTTACACATAGAGTATGAGCGTTTGCCCGAATTGTGAGGCCTCTCTTACTAGCCACCATACTTTGTATATGGGGAAATTTTGTCCCCGCCTATACATGGCAAAAACAACAACAACAACAACAACAAAAAAGATGACCAGAAACTGGAGACTTGTTTTTGTTTGTTTGTTTTTTGTTTGTTTGTTTGTTTGGTTTTTGTTTTGCCTAAGACCATAGAGTTATATAGGCTTATTGGTAGTTAAAATAGTTCAGACTGGTGTCCTTCTCCCTTGAGTATACGATTATACACTAGTAGTCAGGGAATGTGATTGTGTACACAGAAATTTCATAATTACACAGCGGCAGTGTCGTCTGCTTGCGTGTCGTTACGGGGTTCTTCAAACATGTTGAAAAATTCAGCATTCTTCACTACTAATTTCAAGTAAGTAACCTTGTTTCGGTTCAGTGTATAGTTGGACAATACAAGAATGATTTATAGATCAATGGAAAAGATTTTTGGACTGTATTTTTAAGGTTTTTAAAATTGCTCACGTTTCAACAGAACAACAACAAAGCACGTCAATCGTCAATCGATGGGGAGGCAAGGGCAAAATATTATTTGGAATTTAACATTGGCAAAGAAAATATCCAGGAATGAATGAATGAATGAATGAATGTCCCTCGTCATGTTCATTGCATCGCTCCATTGACTTAATAATGTTCCTTCCTTCCTTCCTTCCTTCATGATCAGTGCTAACATAAACAAATAACACATAACAAATAACACTATTACAATCATCAAAATCACGTCTTAACGTTAGTACTCTTAAGTTACTCTACGTTAACTCTAACAGTCAAAGACTTGTACTTGTGCATAGCACCTACTCCGAATGCCTCGTCCGTTCACAGTCTCCTATATTTAGAATAATGATGTAATTGTCGCTGTGAATGTCAGAATATGGCTCCTACCCCACATGCTAAATAACATGAGTAAATTCTCTAACTCGTAAATCTGCCTTCCAGAAAATCCCTCTGCTTTCAACTTTCCATACAAATCATCTTCAATTATCGGCCATTACTATGTTCACTTACTTCCAAAACATATTTTTAATGGGTACTTTTTACTTGCCAAATGTCAGCATCTTTGACATTATTTGATGCCTATAAATCATGAGCATTAATGAGCATCGGGTACATGTTGGCAAAATTGCTTAAATAGTTCTATAGGTTTCAGCTTATTATGTTGTGTTGTTCACAATGCTTTGGACATAAACCGGGTAATAACACAGATAAACAACCTTAAAATACTTGATAATTTATACCCATCCTAGTATTTTTGGCACTTAACCTTTAAAGAAGTCTTTATACCCACCTTTATTTTTCATTTGAAACACAATTTTTTTAATTTTGTTGGCCTCATCATCAAACTATTAATTTACCTTGATACAGAACATTCTCTTGTGTCTCCCTTTTTTGGCATACATGTGTCCCTCCTCTTTCTGCCCTCCTAAATCTTCCCCTGATTGATCTTTATGCCCCTCCCCTTTTTTGTCATCTTGGATCATCCCCTGACAGAGATTTGCTGTTTGCCCCCCCCCCCCCCACTCTGCATCTGCACTGGACTGACCAAGTTATTCTTTATGCCCCCCTCCCATTTCTGTTGCCTTGGATCAGCCCCTGAATTTTTTAGTTTTGCTGTGACCCCCCCCCCCCCCCTGCCAGCCTAGATTCACTAGATCAGCCCCTGAATTTTTTAGTTTTGCTGTTTTTTTTTAATTCACAGGATGTTCTCAACAAGCTTCAGTTTCCTAATGAAAGATGGACCAACTCATTCAGCATATAATCAGAATGATTATGTTTGTAGCACTTTGTGTATGACCTCATCTTGAATTCATCTATTTATTTCTACCAATATCTGCATCAACCTGCCCTAGCTGTGTATAGGAATATTCAGTATTTACCCGGTTGTACAGGTATGTTTATATATTTTTTGCATGGTGGAAGAACAATCTAGGAAGGTTTGTGGTTGGTTCCGAACAGAACCAGTGGCTTTACAGCTTGACGTTTCCATAAATTTAGTATGCTCAGATCGTCTTCAGGAGAAAAAGAAGATGATCAGAGCGTACCAGGCCTGGAATTATTCTTTTAGTCTCAAGACTATTTAAAACTCATAAAAATAATTGACATGGTGCTACCAAAAACCTTCCTGGATTAGATTTGTACATATAAGCAGTGTTAAAGGGACAATATTGTCACGATCAGAGCAGACTTTCAACAGGGCATGGAATCGGTGTCCTAGTTTAAGATGAACACAGTGACTGAAAATTACTGGCTCATTTATGCAGCAGCAACATGGTAATAATATGACACGTGGGGTATTATTTTCAGTCAATGTGTTAATCTAAAACGAGTACTTTGATTCCATGCCCTGTTGATCAGATGATATTGTCCCTTTAATAGCATTTGTTGTGAGCTGAATAAACCACAACGTTAAATGAAAATTATAATTTTTAAGATTTTAAAGCCTGAATTAACAAGTGAGATGGTACAGACAATTATTTGCAACACATGACAGTAATTGATTGGAATGATATAAAGTGAAATTTGTACATAGGCCTTTGGTCCAAAAATTTGTTGCATATTCTTTACATAAAATATTTAACAAACATTATGCAAAGAGTCATTTTGAGAGTTGTCTGAATTTGATCACTCCTAGTAGTATGTATACAGAACACTTGTGTAAAGGAAAAGTATGGATTGGTAAATTAAAAATAACAAAACTGTTGAATATATTTCTGAAACTTTCTAAGTGTGAAGTTGGTGATGGTATCAATAATCTCTAAAAGTAACGTTTGAGAAGTGAAATAATGTCCAATTTGAAAAGGATAGATTACAAATTCATGAATTCCACAATAGAATGAATTCAAAAAGTCTAATGCATCATTTTTATTATTTTCTCATTAAACATTCTATGCTGCAAGGGTCAATCAGTCAAAATATTGATATACTTGCCAAGAGTGCACTGAAAAGTTGAACTGTTGAACTGTCAAACCTTACAGGTTAAAATGAGTCAGCCGTTTTTGACTGGTAAAAGCATTGTCTTGTGTTGTTGAGGGTGGTCAAAATGACAGTAAAAACCAGTCAAAATGCCCCTGTGTGCACATTTGGGTTAACAGTCAAAAACAGGCAGTTGACTAGTTTTGACCACTATACATGTAGCTACTTGCCACTAAAGTTCACCTAAAGTAGGAGGGTTAGTGACAGCAAAATAAGCTGAAACTTTCACAGATTGGTTGTTTAATGCATATCTTGATTCAAAGAGAGTATAAGCATATACTCGTCAACAGTTTTGTCAACATTACTAATGATGTACATTGTCTATAAGCTGTTATTGCAGGAGTTCAAATTTATATTTATTCTACTTTAATTGTAAGAGTGTATTTTGTTTCACACAAGACAAAATCCTGATCCTGTGAACGTATACAAATCAAACAAATAGAAAACATCCAGTCTGTTGTATGTGATGATTCATCAGGCAGTCTGTACCAGACTACAGCTGAACCATTTCCATGGCAACATCCATTCATTAAAAATACTCAATGGGAAACATTTGATGTGACATACTAAATATTTTAGAGATCATATTTGATTGAGATGATATGTTGAAACAGGCTTACAAAAATCTTTCATCCGTCGCCTTCTTAGATCTCACATCTAGATGAATAAACTGACTTAACTGTACAAATTATCTCGTGATCGAGATCAGGATTTATACATGTAAATCTCATCATTAATTCTTGTAAGTAATTCTAGTAATTATATATGGTTTGTTTTATCAAAATGTAATTAATTACTTCAATGCTAACATTGCAAAATCACAGTCAGAGGTTACATTCCCTTTTTCCCTTTAAAATCAATATTTAAAGGCCTCTTAAGTTTTATTCTGCAAGACAATCTGTTTCCAGTGTAGGCATTTAACACCTGATGGTTCTACTTTAAGCACGTTTATGACTAAAATTTGCAAAAATCTCATTTTAATGTAGTAAATTCAGAAAATATGCATAATTAATTAATTTTCTTTTCTCAATGAATGATATATTCAGCCATAAGGCCGATTTCTGCAATGCAATTCTGCTAAAAAATGTGTTTTTTTACATTTAAAGGGGCAGTATCGTCACGATCATCATGGCATGGAAACGGAGTGTTGTTTTTAGATTAACTCAGTGACTGCCATATTACCATTGCTGCTGTTGAAAGTCTGAACGTGGCGATACTGTCCCTTTAAAAACAAAATTGTAAATTTTCAGAATTTCACATTAAAATGCATTGTATTCTGTAAATGTAGAAAATATGCAATTTTATGTAAAATATAACCATGTTACCAAAGTTTTGTATAGCTCATTCAGCGTTTGGGCTGATAATTTGGCTCTGCTTTCCGCTAAATTCCGGTTTCTTCACACACACACACACAAAAATGAAAAAATTAATATTTAATTAAAATGCATTATAATGCTGTAAATGTACAAAATATGCAATTTTAAGTAAAATATAACCATATGACCACAAATTTTGTAGCTCATTTAGCGTTTCGGCTGATAATTTTGCAGTGCATTACCGCTAAATTGCAGTTTTGTACTGCAATTAAAAAAAAATAATAAAAATTTAATTTTTAATGTAAATTTTCAGAATTTCAGATTAAAATGCATTGTAATGCTGTAACTGTAGAAAATATGGAATTTTAATTAAAATGTTACCATTATGACCACAAATTTTTAAGCTCATTTAGCGTTTTGGCCGATACTTTTGCAGTGCATTACCGCTAAATTGCAGTCAATTGCGGTTTTGCACTGCAAAAAAAAAAAAAAAAAAAAAAAAAAAATTATTTTTGTCATCCTCTCTTCTTTGATCCAACCTCTCTCTCCTTCCACTCCTCCCCTCATCTCGTCGCCACTTCACCTTCCTCTCTATCCCTCTCTGGACGTCATCTTCTTTCCTTTCATCCACGGTGTGTGTCCATTCCTGAGATCTTGTATCTCTTGTGTGTTCTTGACTTTTGATCCTCGTATCTCTTGTCTTGTATTGCGTCCTTTCTTGCTTGTCCATTTCTTGTCCTCAGTGATCTCGGCGGGGTTCGAACCCTCGTGGGGATTTGGGTCTTGTCTTGCGATTCCAATTGCATGTTGCCAATCCAGTAGGCCACCGACGCTCCGGGATTGGGTAAGGATTTTTTGACCTGATGAATATTAGACACGTGCTTTATACATGGTTTAAACATGTACAATATATATATATATATATATATAAATAGCGCCCTCTGTTGACTTTGAAGGGCGCCCTCTGTTGACTATAAAGAGCGCCCTCTGTTGGTCAGTATAAAAAATAAAGGGCGCCCTCTTTCTGATCATTCATCACATCTGTCTACTGATGTCTGTAGAATATATATACTCGCAGTATTTTGCAGTGTCTTATAATTTAATTTTGAGGACGCCAAATAGAGGGATTTTCCAGTCGGTGTTTTCCCTTTCTGTTTCCGTTTATTGTAGCTGTAATAATTATTCAAATGTTATATAATATATATATTTCCTTTTTTCTACAAGACAAAAAAAAATACAATGTAGGCCTATAATAAATCAAAAAAGTTTTGGGGCAAAACTTTGCAGTGTATACTTTTATTGGTAAACCATCATAAAATACAATTTTGTATATTACACTGTAATTTGTCCTTTATACTATAGTGACAATGAATAAAGCATCAGATTATTACAATGAAAAATGAAAGAGATATATATATATAGCTGACAAGGATTGGAACCTACACCTATTGAGCAGCAGCTCGGCAGTTCTTTATGACTGACAAAGAATACCTCAGTCAGGGGTTCCAATTCTATATACAAAATTATATGTTTAGTAAAACCGACAAATAGAAATAGAACCCATAAACACAACATTCTACAGTAAATGTCTTGGGTTCAATTTCTGAATGTTATCTTAGGAGGACGGTCTCACAACTTGAAACTTGCATTTGGATCATTACAGTTTGGAACAAGGAACGTTCCAAAAGAAATCCTCTGTGTTTCCAGCCAAAAGAGCATTTATTTCCAGCAACTGAATTAGTGAGAACAGTTTGTGTTCCTAATAGTCTGAGTTTCCAATGCAATGTTCCAATACATTTTAAGCTTTGAGATGTTCTTGAAACAATGTACATTTGACTAAGCGCCAGTTAATATGTTGGAAATATTACACTGCGATTTTTGTGGATAACAATTTAATACTCACTGGAAAATAAATTATAAGAACAAATTACAGTAGGTTCATATGACTGAATTATTATGTTTGTTGTGACTTATATTAAAGATGTCTGCTTCTACTAAATGTTTTGTGCTGCAAGTGTGCAGTTATTCACAGGGTACATAATTTCCATCATAAAATATGTAAATTTGATAAATTTCAGAAAATTTAGCCTCGTCACTCTGTGTGATAAAATCCATTTTCAAGTACAAAAAGTCAAGAAAGAATCAACTTATCCTTCATATATATTTTATAATACAACCGTGCCATGTACTTCATTTCATAAAACATTATTTGACATTATTTGACATAAATCACATAAATAGCAAAGGAAGGCGTGTCTAGCTTCGTTGTTGTACATGTATATGAGACACATAATTTTAACAAGAATTACAATTATATCAGCTGATATTACTCATCATTATGCCAAAACAGAGCAACCATTTTCATGAAACAAACATTTCGATCTCCTTAATCCGTGTCCATTGACATGTCACCATAAATAACATGCTTAAATTAAAACTGGATAATAAAAGAGCCAAATCAATATCTATTTTAACATTATTTAATCATTCTCATTAACATTCATAAGCAATGCATTTAGAATGATATTTTCATCAGTCCGATTATTCACTATTTCTGCTGAAATATTCAATATGTATGACCAGTTGGTCACCATCTAAAAGGGAAAAAATAAACAAAACCCCTGAAAAATGGTATCTGAATTTGATGCAATTCACTTAACTAAGTAACCACATTCCAAGAAACACGAGAAATGACTTAAAGCCATCTTGAAACAAAGTGTAACCTAACTAGTTCAAGTTTGGTCGGAAAAGGCAAGTGGTTCCAGAACAAAAATGTTTGTGATTACAAACCCCTGGTATCAACTACAGCAAAACAAATTTGCTTTGTATTAAGACAATGTAAGATCTACATATCATTGGTGTCTTAATATTCATATAATAAATGTTTGTCTATACCTGCATTAAAACACATCATACATTACAGCATCAGAGTGGACTTCAGTCAATAAAGACTCAGTTTGCATTCTGTAGGCTCAGCTGATATATTTGTATAGTCATTCTTTAAAGATGCCGTCTTGTTTTAATTTCCCTAAAATGTCCCTCATGTTCCCTCAGTCTGCAGAATCCGTGCATATAAACCATGCCAAGTCTGCAGAATTTCTAGTCTTTAAATATATTTCCATTAATCAAAAGCAAGCTAATAGTTAGAATAATGTATATAGTGATACAGCTCCCATCCATTTACCAATATAAACAATATGGATCAAATCATGTACACTGTATGTATTCAGTCTAGTACTGTAGTTCCACTTAAACCAAATCTTTTAATTTATGTAAAAATGTTTTATTATCTAATGCAAGTTTATTTGTGCAGAGCTTATTCAAAAAACATTTTAAACAAGAAAATAATTTGTCACAAAGGTATCCTGTAAGCTTCAAAAACTTCAGTTATACTTGAATTTGACATGCTTTTGATTTTAGGGAATCAAGATATTTGTATTGGATTGAAATCTACACTGTTGGTAATTTAAATAGTGTAATTTGAAATGATGTACACAATTAATACATGAAGGTGTTGATGATATTCAAGTTATTGAGTCACGAAAATTAAAGATATGAGTTTCTGAATTTTTATTCAAAACTGTTAACAGATAGATGAAATGTTGACAAATTTTGTATTTCTTGATACTTCATGTTACACTATGATAATTTACCAACAGTGTATTCCAAACGCTCATTATGAAATAATTCTTCTCTATTATTATATTTAAAGTTTTTGAGAAAGTTTTTTTTTCAATTTTAGGATTACTGGCATGAAAATAATTACCTGAATTAAGATTGCAACACTGGTCACATTAATCCAACATATCATAACACTAAAATAACTTAGCACATTTTTGTATAGGCCAAAAAAGAAAGTCTCTGGTTTCTGGTTATCGGTCGGCTTCAAAATTCCTGCGGTGGCCAGCAAGTTTGGCTGCAATTGGACATCGTTTCATAGCAAAAAAAAGAAAGAAAATTAACAATGCTCACGCATGGGTCTGAGGCGATGGGCACGGAGACCAGAAACTAGAGACGTTTTGGGGCCATAAGTAGTTGATTCATTAATACACATCAACTATTTATATTGTGAAATATGACCTTACCTCTCAACTATGACCTTTACCTGACCTTTTGCTCATTAGACATGAATCACAGGCTTGTTTGTTGAAAGGTTTCGGGTGCTTTAGTGAGGACCCTTCTTTGAGCACCTTGTCTTTTCACTTCGCCGACGATTTTGAGGGGTTGGAAGGGTACAGCACCAAACGCGCCCCGAATGTCAATATTTGAATCTGCTCAGGATGCAACCAAGGGTTTCTCTAAGTCCTCCAGAGGGGACCGTGGTGTAAAATCATATCAAAAGATTGCTCAGTGGTCTTCATAGGCTTGGTCTTTATAAACAATGAAGTAGGGGCAGGGCTTGACTCATCAGAAACAAAAGGCTTTGCCCCGAAGGCATCTAGGCTCTCTTGTGAACCAATTTGTCTCGGGCTGCCAGGACTGGATTTCAATGAGTTAGAGGCAGAGCTTGAGCTACTACAACAGAATATTAGGATCTGTTGCTACCACTACATCGTCGTCTACGGCCTGCTCGTCTTAAACCTCCTGCTGTGCTGACTACATGGGGACGCTTGTGAAATGCTGCATTTAAAAGGAATATTGTGGAAGAATTTTAAAATATATCAAAACCAAAAATGAATGCTACTTGCATTTAACATACACAAAAATGTTTATCTGTGTGGACAATGGACACCCATGGTACATATGTCAAAACCCTTACAATGTTGTATAGCTGGCCACATTAAACAGGTTCCCATATTATCCAGGTGTCCACAGTATCAGGTTTGACCGATGTGCCACAGATCTGCCACACAACATGAATTGCTCAAACTCTCTCTCATAGAAACACAATATTTTATTTGTACATATAAAAATACATGAAATTCATTTCTCATTATGTATTTTCATTGTTTACTGTTTTATTTTGTTTAATTTTGCTTTTTTTCTTCATTTTTTCGCACAATTCACAAAAACTATTAAATTAATACTATTAATTAATTCCATTACCTTTTTTCTTTCCTCATTTAAAAATAACAAGATCGTATCTGAAAAATGTAACAAGGTCGCATGTGCAATGCTGCATAAATTTGCATACATTAAAACAACTGAGTGCAACAATGTTGTATCTTCTTCCAGAGGTTTTGTGTGTTCATCCTGGAACTCAAATTGTTCTTTAAATGCCAACAATGAAGCAAACAATGTTTATTTGACTAGCAGCACATGAGAGGAGACTTCACATCAATAATCATTACATACCTGCCTCATGTTTGTGATGTTGTTGTTGTTGCACACCAGATGGTTTATCCCTTGTCACTTTTGAGATTAGATGCAACCGCTTCAAACAGATCATCGCTCCCTTCCCAAATAGATCCATATATGTCAGTATGAGATGAACCCCAAGTCTCCTCACCTAAAAATTAATTGTAAAGAAAAATTATAAAATTAAAAATACATCCTTTATATTACATGATTTTGGTGGGTGGAAGGGGTGGTGGGTGGAAGGGGTGGAAGGGGTGGTGGGTGGAAGGGGTGGTGGGTGAAAGGGGTGGTGGGTGAAAGGGGTGGTGGGTGAAAGGGGTGGTGGGTGAAAGGGGTGGTGGGTGGAAGGGGTGGTGGGTGGAAGGGGTGGTGGGTGGAAGGGGTGGTGGGTGGAAGGGGTGGTGGTGATATGCATGATTTTGATTCAATTTTGCAGCTCCTGAACAGTTAGAGTGATAATTGCAGTGACACCATGTATTAAAGAATCTTTTTTGAGTAGTGTGGGTTCTGAGAAGAACCTGAAGAGTTACATGTATTATACACACGATAAAGTTATGAAGGAACAGTGGAATAGCCAAGATGTTTTCATTGGAGACACTGGTGTTGTACAGGGATTTGGGAGGGACACTTTAAATCCTTTATGTTTTTCTTAGACATTTAAAGTGTTGGTGAGGTAACAGCCTTTCCATAATGACTGAGAAATAATATTGTGGTAGATTGATAGATCACATGTTGAAACAAACTCCTTTGAGTTTTAGTATGCTGTGTGTCAGTATG